>CAWWDY010000090.1:0-53111 GCA_963942605.1 Poecilus cupreus | reverse complement strand
ACGAAAAGAAACATGAATTTGTCAGTTTGATAGTTCAAAACTGAGTTTTTTCTATGTTTTTTCATGTTTAAAACAGCAATTTTATCGTCATTTCTCATAAATCGCCGTTTCACACGAAAGAAACCTGAATTTATCAGTTTGAATAGTTAAAAACAGCGTTTTTCTATGTTTTTGCAAGTTTAAAACAGCAATTTTATCGTCATTTCTCATAAATCGCCGTTTCACACGAAAGAAACATGAATTTATCAGTTTGAGTAGTTCAAAACAGCGTTTTTCTATGTTTTTTGCAAGTTTAAATCAGCAGTTTTATCGTGATTTCACAAAAATCCACCGTTTCGAACGAAAGAAACCTGAATTTATCAGTTTGAATAGTTAAAAACAGCGTTTTTCTATGTTTTTGCAAGTTGTATAAAACAGCAATTTTATCGTCATTTCTCATAAATCGCCGTTTCACACGAAAGAAACATGAATTTATCAGTTTGAATAGTTCAAAACAGCGTTTTTCTATGTTTTTGCAAGTTTTAAAACAGCAGTTTTATCGTGATTTCACAAAAATCCACCGTTTCGAACGAAAAGAAACCTGAATTTATCAGTTTGAATAGTTAAAAACAGCCTTTTTCTATGTTTTTGCATGTTTAAAACAGCAATTTTATCGTCATTTCTCATAAATCGCCGTTTCACACGAAAGAAACAAGAATTTATCAGTTTGAATAGTTAAAAACAGCGTTTTTTCTATTTTTTTGCAAGTTTAAAAACAGCAATTTTATCGTCATTTCTCATAAATCGCCGTTTCACACGAAAGAAACATGAATTTGTCAGTTTGAATAGTTAAAAACAGCGTTTTTCTATGTTTTTGCAAGTTTAAAACAGCAATTTATCGTCATTTCTCATAAATCGCCGTTTCACACAAAAGAAACATGAATTTGTCAGTTTGAATAGTACAAAACTGCGTTTTTCTATGTTTTTTTCATGTTTAAAACAGCAAATTTTATCGTCATTTCTCATAAAATCGCCGTTTCACACGATAGAAAAATGAATTTGTCAGTTTGAATAGTTGAAAACAGCGTTTTTCTATGTTTTTGCAAGTTTAAAACAGCAATTTTATCGTCATTTCTCATAAATCGCCGTTTCACAAGAAAGAAACATGAATTTGTCAGTTTGAATAGTTCAAAACAGCGTTTTTCTATGTTTTTGGAAGTTTAAAACAGCAATTTTATCGTCATTTCTCATAAATCGCCGTTTCACACGTAAAGAAACATGAATTTGTCAGTTTGAATAGTTTCAAAACAGCGTTTTTCTATGTTTTTGCAAGTTTAAAACAGCAATTTTATCGTCATTTCTCATAAAATCGCCGTTTCACACGAAAGAAACATGAATTTGTCGTCATTTCTCATAAATCGCCGTTTCACACGAAAGAAACATGAATTTGTCAGTTTGAATAGTTGAAAACAGCGTTTTTCTATGTTTTTGCAAGTTTAAAACAGCAATTTTATCGTCATTTCTCATAAATCGCAGTTTCACACGAAAGAAACCTGAATTTATCAGTTTGAATAGTTAAAAACAGCGTTTTTCTATGTTTTTGCAAGTTTAAAACAGCAATTTTATCGTCATTTCTCATAAATCGCCGTTTCACACGAAAGAAACATGAAATTATCAGATTGAATAGTTCAAAACAGCGTTTTTTCTATGTTTTTGTAAGTTTAAAACAGCAGTTTTATCGTGATTTCACAAAAATCCACCGTTTCGAACGTAAGAAACCTGAATTTATCAGTTTGAATAGTTTAAAACAGCGTTTTTCTATGTTTTTGCAAGTTTAAAACAGTAATTTTATCGTCATTTCTCATAAGTCGCCGTTTCACACGAAAGAAACATGAATTTATCAGTTTGAATAGTTAAAAACAGCGTTTTTCTATGTTTTTGCAAGTTTAAAACAGCAATTTTATCGTCATTTCTCATAAATCGCCGTTTCACACGAAAGAAACATGAATTTGTCAGTTTGAATAGTTCAAAACAGCGTTTTTCTATGTTTTTGCAAGTTTAAAACAGCAATTTTATCGTCATTTCTCATAAATCGCCGTTTCACACGAAAGAACATGAATTTGTCAGTTTGAATAGTTCAAAACAGCGTTTTTTCTATGTTTTTGCAAGTTTAAAACAGCAATTTTATCGTCATTTCTCATAAATCGTCGTTTCAAACGAAAGAAACATGAAATTATCAGATTGAATAGTTCAAAACAGCGTTTTTCTATGTTTTTGCAAGTTTAAAACAGCAGTTTTATCGTGATTTCACAAAAATCCACCGTTTCGAACGTAAGAAACCTGAATTTATCAGTTTGAATAGTTAAAAACAGCGTTTTTCTATGTTTTTGCAAGTTTAAAACAGTAATTTTATCGTCATTTCTCATAAGTCGCCGTTTCACACGAAAGAAACATGAATTTATCAGTTTGAATAGTTAAAAACAGCGTTTTTCTATGTTTTTGCAAGTTTAAAACAGCAATTTTATCGTCATTTCTCATAAATCGCCGTTTTCACACGAAAGAAACATGAATTTGTCAGTTTGAATAGTTCAAAACAGCGTTTTTTCTATGTTTTTGCAAGTTTTAAAACAGCAATTTTATCGTCATTTCTCATAAATCGCCGTTTCACACGAAAGAACATGAATTTGTCAGTTTGAATAGTTCAAAACAGCGTTTTTCTGTGTTTTTTCATGTTTAAAACAGCAATTTTATCGTCATTTCTCATAAATCGCCGTTTCACACGAAAGAAACATGAATTTGTCAGTTTGAATAGTTCAAAACAGCGTTTTTCTATGTTTTTCCAAGTTTAAAACAGCAATTTTTTCGTCATTCTCATAAATCGCCGTTTCACACGAAAGAAACCTGAATTTATCAGTTTGAATAGTTAAAAACAGCGTTTTTCTATGTTTTTGCAAGTTTAAAACAGCAATTTTATCGTCATTTCTCATAAATCGCCGTTTCACACGAAAGAAACATGAATTTATCAGTTTGAATAGTTCAAAACAGCGTTTTTTCTATGTTTTTGCAAGTTTAAAAAAGCAGTTTTATCGTGATTTCACAAAAATCCACCGTTTCGAACGAAAGAAACCTGAATTTATCAATTTGAATAGTTAAAAACAGCGTTTTTCTATGTTTTTGCAAGTTTAAAACAGCAATTTTATCGTCATTTCTCATAAATCGCCGTTTCACACGAAAGAAACATGAATTTATCAGTTTGAATAGTAAAAAACAGCGTTTTTCTATGTTTTTGCAAGTTTTAAACAGCAATTTTATCGTTATTTCTCATAAATCGCCGTTTCACACGAAAGAAACCTGAATTTATTAGTTTGAATAGTTAAAAACAGCGTTTTTCTATGTTTTTGCAAGTTTAAAACAGCAATTTTATCGTCATTTCTCATAAATCGCCGTTTCACACGAAAGAAACATGAATTTATCAGTTTTAAATAGTTAAAAACAGCGTTTTCCTATGTTTTTGCAAGTTTAAAATAGCAATTTTATCGTCATTTCTCATAAATCGCCGTTTCTCACGAAAGAAACATGAATTTGTCAGTTTGAATAGTTCAAAACAGCGTTTTTCTATGTTTTTGCAAGTTTAAAACAGCAATTTTATCGTCATTTCTCATAAATCGCCGTTTCACACGAAAGAAACCTGAATTTATCAGTTTGAATAGTTAAAAACAGCGTTTTTCTATGTTTTTGCAAGTTTAAAACAGCAATTTTATCGTCATTTCTCATAAATCGCCGTTTCACACGAAAGAACATGAATTTATCAGATTGAATAGTTCAAAACAGCGTTTTTTCTATGTTTTTGCAAGTTTAAAACAGCAGTTTTATCGTGATTTCACAAAAATCCACCGTTCCGACGAAAGAAACCTGAATTTATCAATTTGAATAGTTAAAAACAGCGTTTTTCTATGTTTTTGCAAGTTTAAAACAGCAATTTATCGTCATTTCTCATAAATCGCCGTTTCACACGAAAGAAACATGAATTTATCAGTTTGAATAGTTTAAAACAGCGTTTTTTCTATGTTTTTGCAAGTTTAAAACAGCAATTTTATCGTCATTACTCATAAATCGCCGTTTCACACGAAAGAAACCTGAATTTATCAGTTTGAATAGTTAAAAACAGCGTTTTTCTATGTTTTTGCAAGTTTAAAACAGCAATTTTATCGTCATTTCTCATAAATCGCCGTTTCACACGAAAGAAACATGAATTTATCAGTTTAAATAGTTAAAAACAGCGTTTTTCTATGTTTTTGCAAGTTTAAAATAGCAATTTTATCGTCATTTCTCATAAATCGCCGTTCTCACGAAAGAAACATGAATTTGTCAGTTTGAATAGTTCAAAACAGCGTTTTTCTATGTTTTTGCAAGTTTAAAAACAGCAATTTTATCGTCATTTCTCATAAATCGCCGTTTCACACGAAAGAACATGAATTTGTCAGTTTGAATAGTTCAAAACAGCGTTTTTCTATGTTTTTGCAAGTTTAAAACAGCAATTTTATCGTCATTTCTCATAAATCGCCGTTTCAAACGAAAGAAACATGAATTTGTCAGTTTGAATAGTTCAAAACAGCGTTTTTCTATGTTTTTTCATGTTTAAAACAGCAATTTTATCGTCATTTCTCATAAATCGCCGTTTCACACGAAAGAAACATGAATTTGTCAGTTTGAATAGTTCAAAACAGCGTTTTTCTATGTTTTTGCAAGTTTAAAACAGCAATTTTATCGTCATTTCTCATAAATCGCCGTTTCACACGAAAGAAACCTGAATTTATCAGTTTGAATAGTTAAAAACAGCGTTTTTCTATGTTTTTGCAAGTTTAAAACAGCAATTTTATCGTCATTTCTCATAAATCGCCGTTTCACACGAAAGAAACATGAATTTATCAGTTTGAATAGTTCAAAACAGCGTTTTTCTATGTTTTTGCAAGTTTAAAACAGCAGTTTTATCGTGATTTCACAAAAATCCACCGTTTCGAACGAAAGAAACCTAAATTTATCAATTTGAATAGTTAAAAACAGCGTTTTTCTATGTTTTTGCAAGTTTAAAACAGCAATTTTATCGTCATTTCTCATAAATCGCCGTTTCACACGAAAGAAACATGAATTTATCAGTTTGAATAGTTAAAAACAGCGTTTTTCTATGTTTTTGCAAGTTTAAAACAGCAATTTTATCGTCAGTTCTCATAAATCGCCGTTTCACACGAAAGAACCTGAATTTATCAGTTTGAATAGTTAAAAACAGCGTTTTTTCTATGTTTTTGCAAGTTTAAAACAGCAATTTTATCGTCATTTCTCATAAATCGCCGTTTCACACGAAAGAAACATGAATTTATCAGTTTAAATAGTTAAAAACAGCGTTTTTCTATGTTTTTGCAAGTTTAAAATAGCAATTTATCGTCATTTCTCATAAATCGCCGTTTTTCACGAAAGAAACATGAATTTGTCAGTTTGAATAGTTCAAAACAGCGTTTTTCTATGTTTTTGCAAGTTTAAAACAGCAATTTTATCGTCATTTCTCATAAATCGCCGTTTCACACGAAAGAAACCTGAATTTATCAGTTTGAATAGTTAAAAACAGCGTTTTTCTATGTTTTTGCAAGTTTAAAACAGCAATTTTATCGTCATTTCTCATAAATCGCCGTTTCACACGAAAGAAACATGAATTTATCAGATTGAATAGTTCAAAACAGCGTTTTTCTATGTTTTTGCAAGTTTAAAACAGCAGTTTTATCGTGATTTCACAAAAATCCACCGTTTTCGAACGAAAGAAACCTGAATTTATCAGTTTGAATAGTTAAAAACAGCGTTTTTCTATGTTTTTGCAAGTTTAAAACAGCAATTTTATCGTCATTTCTCATAAGTCGCCGTTTCACACGAAAGAAACATGAATTTATCAGTTTGAATAGTTAAAAACAGCGTTTTTCTATGTTTTTGCAAGTTTAAAACAGCAATTTTATCGTCATTTCTCATAAATCGCCGTTTCACACGAAAGAAACATGAATTTGTCAGTTTGAATAGTTAAAAACAGCGTTTTTCTATGTTTTTGCAAGTTTAAAACAGCAATTTTATCGTCATTTCTCATAAATCGCCGTTTCACACGAAAGAACATGAATTTGTCAGTTTGAATAGTTCAAAACAGCGTTTTTCTATGTTTTTTGCAAGTTTAAAACAGCAATTTTATCGTCATTTCTCATAATCGCCGTTTCAAACGAAAGAAACATGAATTTGTCAGTTTGAATAGTTCAAAACAGCGTTTTTCTATGTTTTTTCATGTTTAAAACAGCAATTTTATCGTCATTTCTCATAAATCGCCGTTTCACACGAAAGAAACATGAATTTGTCAGTTTGAATAGTTCAAAACAGCGTTTTTCTATGTTTTTGCAAGTTTAAAACAGCAATTTTATCGTCATTTCTCATAAATCTCCGTTTCACACGAAAGAAACCTGAATTTATCAGTTTGAATAGTTAAAAAACAGCGTTTTTTCTATGTTTTTGCAAGTTTAAACAGCAATTTTATCGTCATTTCTCATAAATCGCCGTTTCACACGAAAGAAACATGAATTTATCAGTATGAATAGTTCAAAACAGCGTTTTTCTATGTTTTTGCAAGTTTAAAACAGCAGTTTTATCGTGATTTCACAAAAATCCACCGTTTCGAACGAAAGAAACCTGAATTTATCAATTTGAATAGTTAAAAACAGCGTTTTTCTATGTTTTTGCAAGTTTAAAACAGCAATTATATCGTCATTTCTCATAAATCGCCGTTTCACACGAAAGAAACATGAATTTATCAGTTTAAATAGTTAAAAACAGCGTTTTTCTATGTTTTTTGCAAGTTTAAAATAGCAATTT
Organism: Poecilus cupreus; assembly: GCA_963942605.1. Classification (NCBI taxonomy): domain Eukaryota; kingdom Metazoa; phylum Arthropoda; class Insecta; order Coleoptera; family Carabidae; genus Poecilus; species Poecilus cupreus. The sequence goes on along the minus strand of CAWWDY010000090.1, from coordinate 46,235 downwards.
TATCGTCATTTCTCATAAATCGCCGTTTCTCACGAAAGAAACATGAATTTGTCAGTTTGAATAGTTCAAAACAGCGTTTTTCTATGTTTTTGCAAGTTTAAAACAGCAATTTTATCGTCATTTCTCATAAATCGCCGTTTCACACGAAAGAAACCTGAATTTATCAGTTTGAATAGTTAAAAACAGCGTTTTTCTATGTTTTTGCAAGTTTAAAACAGCAATTTTATCGTCATTTCTCATAAATCGCCGTTTCACACGAAAGAAACATGAATTTATCAGATTGAATAGTTCAAAACAGCGTTTTTCTATGTTTTTGCAAGTTTAAAACAGCAGTTTTATCGTGATTTCACAAAAATCCACCGTTTCGAACGAAAGGAAACCTGAATTTATCAGTTTGAATAGTTAAAAACAGCGTTTTTCTATGCTTTTGCAAGTTTAAAACAGCAATTTTATCGTCATTTCTCATAAATCGCCGTTTCACACGAAAGAAACATGAATTTATCAGATTGAATAGTTCAAAACAGCGTTTTTCTATGTTTTTGCAAGTTTAAAACAGCAGTTTTATCGTGATTTCACAAAAATCCACCGTTTCGAACGAAAGAAACCTGAATTTATCAGTTTGAATAGTTAAAAACAGCGTTTTTTCTATGTTTTTGCAAGTTTTAAAACAGCAATTATATCGTCATTTCTCATAAGTCGCCGTTTCACACGAAAGAAACATGAATTATCAGTTTGAATAGTTAAAAACAGCGTTTTTCTATGTTTTTGGAAGTTTTAAAACAGCAATTTTATCGTCATTTCTCATAAATCGCCGTTTCACACAAAAGAAACCTGAAATTTATCAGTTTGAGTAGTTAAAAACAGCGTTTTTCTATGTTTTTGCAAGTTTAAAACAGCAATTTTATCGTCATTTCTCATAAATCGCCGTTTCACACGAAAGAAACATGAATTTGTCAGTTTGAATAGTTCAAAACAGCGTTTTTCTATGTTTTTGCAAGTTTAAAACAGCAATTTTATCGTCATTTCTCATAAATCGCCGTTTCACACGAAAGAAACATGAATTTGTCAGTTGGAATAGTTCAAAACAGCGTTTTCTATGTTTTTGCAAGTTTACAACAGCAATTTTATCGTCATTTCTCATAAAACGCCGTTTCACACGAAAGAAACATGAATTTGTCAGTTTGAATAGTTAAAACCAGCGTTTTTCTATGTTTTTGCAAGTTTAAAACAGCAGTTTTATCGTGATTTCACAAAAATCCACCGTTTCGAACGAAAGAAACCTGAATTTATCAGTTTGAATAGTTAAAAATAGCGTTTTTCTATGTTTTTGCAAGTTTAAAACAGCAATTTTATCATCATTTCTCATAAATCGCCGTTTCACACGAAAGAAACATGAATTTATCAGTTTGAATAGTTCAAAACAGCGTTTTTCTATGTGTTTGCAAGTTTAAAACAGCAGTTTTATCGTGATTTCACAAAAATCCACCGTTTCGAACGAAAGAAACCTGAATTTATCAGTTTGAATAGTTAAAAACAGCGTTTTTCTATGTTTTTGCAAGTTTAAAACAGCAATTTTATCGTCATTTCTCATAAATCGCCGTTTCACACGAAAGAAACATGAATTTATCAGTTTGAATAGTTAAAAACAGCGTTTTTCTATGTTTTTGCAAGTTTAAAACAGCAATTTTATCGTCATTTCTCATAAATCGCCGTTTCACACGAAAGAAACATGAATTTATCAGTTTGAATAGTTAAAAACAGCGTTTTTCTATGTTTTTGCAAGTTTAAAACAGCAATTTTATCGTCATTTCTCATAAATCGCCGTTTCACACGAAAGAAACATGAATTTATCAGTTTGAATAGTTCAAAACAGCGTTTTCCTATGTTTTTGCAAGTTTAAAACAGCAGTTTTATCGTGATTTCACAAAAATCCACCGTTTCGAACGAAAGAAACCTGAATTTATCAGTTTGAATAGTTAAAAACAGCGTTTTTCTATGTTTTTGCAAGTTTAAAACAGCAATTTTATCGTCATTTCTCATAAATCGCCGTTTCACACGAAAGAAACATGAATTTATCAGTTTGAATAGTTAAAAACAGCGTTTTTCTATGTTTTTGCAAGTTTAAAACAGCAATTTTATCGTCATTTCTCATAAGTCGCCGTTTCACACGAAAGAAACATGAATTTGTCAGTTTGAATAGTTCAAAACAGCGTTTTTCTATGTTTTTGCATATTTAAAACAGCAATTTTATCGTCATTTCTCATAAATTGTTGTTTCACACGAAAGAAACATGAATTTGTCAGTTTGAATAGTTCAAAACAGCGTTTTTCTATGTTTTTTCATGTTTAAAACAGCAATTTTATCGTCATTTCTCATAAATCGCCGTTTCACACACAAGAAACATGAATTTGTCAGTTATATAGTTGAAAACAGCGTTTTTCTATGTTTTTGCAAGTGTAAAACAGCAATTTTATCGTCATTTCTCATAAATCGCCGTTTCACACGAAAGAAACATGAATTTATCAGTTTGAATAGTTAAAAACAGGGTTTTTCTATGTTTTTGCAAGTTTAAAACAGCAATTTTATCGTCATTTCTCATAAATCGCCGTTTCACACGAAAGAAACATGAATTTGTCAGTTTGAATAGTTCAAAACAGCGTTTTTCTGTTTTTGCAAGTTTAAAACAGCAATTTTATCGTCATTTCTCATAAATCGCCGTTTCACACGAAAGAAACATGAATTTATCAGTTTGAATAGTTCAAAACAGCGTTTTTCTATGTTTTTGCAAGTTTAAAACAGCAGTTTTATCGTGATTTCACAAAAATCCACCGTTTCGAACGAAAGAAACCTGAATTTATCAGTTTGAATAGTTAAAAACAGCGTTTTTCTATGTTTTTGCAAGTTTAAACAGCAATTTTATCGTCATTTCTCATAAATCGCCGTTTCACACGAAAGAAACATGAATTTATCAGTTTGAATAGTTAAAAACAGCGTTTTTCTATGTTTTTGCAAGTTTAAAACAGCAATTTTATCGTCATTTCTCATAAATCGCCGTTTCACACGAAAGAAACATGAATTTGTCAGTTTGAATAGTTAAAACCAGCGTTTTTCTATGTTTTTGCAAGTTTAAAACAGCAGTTTTATCGTGATTTTACAAAAATCCACCGTTTCGAACGAAAGAAACCTGAATTTATCAGTTTGAATAGTTAAAAAAAGCGTTTTTCTATGTTTTTGCAAGTTTAAAACAGCAATTTTATCGTCATTTCTCATAAATCGCCGTTTCACACGAAAGAAACATGAATTTCTCAGTTTGAATAGTTCAAAACAGCGTTTTTCTATGTTTTTGCAAGTTTAAAACACCAGTTTTATCGTGATTTCACAAAAATCCACCGTTTCGAACGAAAGAAACCTGAATTTATCAGTTTGAATAGTTAAAAACAGCGTTTTTTCTATGTTTTTGCAAGTTTAAAACAGCAATTTTATCGTCATTTCTCATAAATCGCCGTTTCACACTAAAGAAACATGAATTTATCAGTTTGAATAGTTAAAAACAGCGTTTTTCTATGTTTTTGCAAGTTTAAAACAGCAGTTTTATCGTGATTTCACAAAAATCCACCGTTTTGAACGAAAGAAACCTGAATTTATCAGTTTGAATAGTTAAAAACAGCGTTTTTCTATGTTTTTGCAAGTTTAAAACAGCAATTTTATCGTCATTTCTCATAAATCGCCGTTTCACACGAAAGAAACATGAATTTATCAGTTTGAATAGTTAAAAACAGCGTTTTTCTATGTTTTTGCAAGTTTAAAACAGCAATTTTATCGTCATTTCTCATAAGTCGCCGTTTCACACGAAAGAAACATGAATTTATCAGTTTGAATAGTTAAAAACAGCGTTTTTCTATGTTTTTGCAAGTTTATAACAGCAATTTTATCGTCATTTCTCATAAATCGCCGTTTCACACGAAAGAAACATGAATTTGTCAGTTTGAATAGTTAAAAACAGCGTTTTTCTATGTTTTTGCAAGTTTAAAACAGCAATTTTATCGTCATTTCTCATAAATCGCCGTTTCACACGAAAGAACATGAATTTGTCAGTTTGAATAGTTCAAAACAGCGTTTTTCTATGTTTTTGCAAGTTTAAAACAGCAATTTTATCGTCATTTCTCATAAATCGCCGTTTCAAACGAAAGAAACATGAATTTGTCAGTTTGAATAGTTCAAAACAGCGTTTTTCTATGTTTTTTCATGTTTAAAACAGCAATTTTATCGTCATTTCTCATAAATCGCCGTTTCACACGAAAGAAACATGAATTTGTCAGTTTGAATAGTTCAAAACAGCGTTTTTCTATGTTTTTGCAAGTTTAAAACAGCAATTTTATCGTCATTTCTCATAAATCTCCGTTTCACACGAAAGAAACCTGAATTTATCAGTTTGAATAGTTAAAAACAGCGATTTTCTATGTTTTTGCAAGTTTAAACAGCAATTTTATCGTCATTTCTCATAAATCGCCGTTTCACACGAAAGAAACATGAATTTATCAGTATGAATAGTTCAAAACAGCGTTTTTCTATGTTTTTGCAAGTTTAAAACAGCAAATTTATCGTGATTTCACAAAAATCCACCGTTTCGAACGAAAGAAACCTGAATTTATCAATTTGAATAGTTAAAAACAGCGTTTTTCTATGTTTTTGCAAGTTTAAAACAGCAATTTTATCGTCATTTCTCATAAATCGCCGTTTCACACGAAAGAAACATGAATTTATCAGTTTAAATAGTTAAAAACAGCGTTTTTTCTATGTTTTTGCAAGTTTAAAATAGCAATTTTATCGTCATTTCTCATAAATCGCCGTTTCTCACGAAAGAAACATGAATTTGTCAGTTTGAATAGTTCAAAACAGCGTTTTTCTATGTTTTTGCAAGTTTAAAACAGCAATTTTATCGTCATTTCTCATAAATCGCCGTTTCACACGAAAGAAACCTGAATTTATCAGTTTGAATAGTTAAAAACAGCGTTTTTCTATGTTTTTGCAAGTTTAAAACAGCAATTTTATCGTCATTTCTCATAAATCGCCGTTTCACACGAAAGAAACATGAATTTATCAGATTGAATAGTTCAAAACAGCGTTTTTTCTATGTTTTTGCAAGTTTAAAACAGCAGTTTTATCGTGATTTCACAAAAATCCACCGTTTCGAACGAAAGAAACCTGAATTTATCAGTTTGAATAGTTAAAAACAGCGTTTTTTCTATGCTTTTGCAAGTTTAAAACAGCAATTTTATCGTCATTTCTCATAAATCGCCGTTTCACACGAAAGAAACATGAATTTATCAGATTGAATAGTTCAAAACAGCGTTTTTCTATGTTTTTGCAAGTTTAAAACAGCAGTTTTATCGTGATTTCACAAAAATCCACCGTTTCGAACGAAAGAAACCTGAATTTATCAGTTTGAATAGTTAAAAACAGCGTTTTTCTATGTTTTTGCAAGTTTAAAACAGCAATTATATCGTCATTTCTCATAAGTCGCCGTTTCACACGAAAGAAACATGAATTTATCAGTTTGAATAGTTAAAAACAGCGTTTTTCTATGTTTTTGGAAGTTTAAAACAGCAATTTTATCGTCATTTCTCATAAATCGCCGTTTCACACGAAAGAAACCTGAATTTATCAGTTTGAATAGTTAAAAACAGCGTTTTTCTATGTTTTTGCAAGTTTAAAACAGCAATTTTATCGTCATTTCTCATAAATCGCCGTTTCACACGAAAGAAACATGAATTTGTCAGTTTGAATAGTTCAAAACAGCGTTTTTCTATGTTTTTGCAAGTTTAAAACAGCAATTTTATCGTCATTTCTCATAAATCGCCGTTTCACACGAAAGAAACATGAATTTGTCAGTTTGAATAGTTCAAAACAGCGTTTTCTATGTTTTTGCAAGTTTACAAAAGCAATTTTATCGTCATTTCTCATAAAACGCCGTTTCACACGAAAGAAACATGAATTTGTCAGTTTGAATAGTTAAAACCAGCGTTTTTCTATGTTTTTGCAAGTTTAAAACAGCAGTTTTATCGTGATTTCACAAAAATCCACCGTTTCGAACGAAAAAAACCTGAATTTATCAGTTTGAATAGTTAAAAACAGCGTTTTTCTATGTTTTTGCAAGTTTAAAACAGCAATTTTATCATCATTTCTCATAAATCGCCGTTTCACACGAAAGAAACATGAATTTATCAGTTTAAATAGTTCAAAACAGCGTTTTTCTATGTGTTTGCAAGTTTTAAACAGCAGTTTTATCGTGATTTCACAAAAATCCACCGTTTCGAACGAAAGAAACCTGAATTTATCAGTTTTAATAGTTAAAAACAGCGTTTTTCTATGTTTTTGCAAGTTTAAAACAGCAATTTTATCGTCATTTCTCATAAATCGCCGTTTCACACGAAAGAAACATGAATTTATCAGTTTGAATAGTTAAAAACAGCGTTTTTCTATGTTTTTGCAAGTTTAAAACAGCAATTTTATCGTCATTTCTCATAAATCGCCGTTTCACACGAAAGAAACATGAATTTATCAGTTTGAATAGTTAAAAACAGCGTTTTTCTATGTTTTTGCAAGTTTAAAACAGCAATTTTATCGTCATTTCTCATAAATCGCCGTTTCACACGAAAGAAACATGAATTTATCAGTTTGAATAGTTCAAAACAGCGTTTTTCTATGTTTTTGCAAGTTTAAAACAGCAGTTTTATCGTGATTTCACAAAAATCCACCGTTTCGAACGAAAGAAACCTGAATTTATCAGTTTGAATAGTTAAAAACAGCGTTTTGTCTATGTTTTTGCAAGTTTAAAACAGCAATTTTATCGTCATTTCTCATAAATCGCCGTTTCACACGAAAGAAACATGAATTTATCAGTTTGAATAGTTAAAAACAGCGTTTTTCTATGTTTTTGCAAGTTTAAAACAGCCATTTTATCGTCATTTCTCATAAGTCGCCGTTTCACACGAAAGAAACATGAATTTGTCAGTTTGAATAGTTCAAAACAGCGTTTTTCTATGTTTTTGCAAGTTTAAAACAGCAATTTTATCGTCATTTCTCATAAATCGCCGTTTCACACACAAGAAACATGAATTTGTCAGTTATATAGTTGAAAACAGCGTTTTTCTATGTTTTTGCAAGTGTAAAACAGCAATTTTATCGTCATTTCTCATAAATCGCCGTTTCACACGAAAGAAACATGAATTTATCAGTTTGAATAGTTAAAAACAGGGTTTTTCTATGTTTTTGCAAGTTTAAAACAGCAATTTTATCGTCATTTCTTATAAATCGCCGTTTCACACGAAAGAAACATGAATTTGTCAGTTTGAATAGTTCAAAACAGCGTTTTTCTGTTTTTGCAAGTTTAAAACAGCAATTTTATCGTCATTTCTCATAAATCGCCGTTTTACACGAAAGAAACATGAATTTATCAGTTTGAATAGTTCAAAACAGCGTTTTTCTATGTTTTTGCAAGTTTAAAACAGCAGTTTTATCGTGATTTCACAAAAATCCACCGTTTCGAACGAAAGAAACCTGAATTTATCAGTTTGAATAGTTAAAAACAGCGTTTTTCTATGTTTTTGCAAGTTTAAAACAGCAATTTTATCGTCATTTCTCATAAATCGCCGTTTCACACGAAAGAAACATGAATTTATCAGTTTGAATAGTTAAAAACAGCGTTTTTCTATGTTTTTGCAAGTTTAAAACAGCAATTTTATCGTCATTTCTCATAAATCGCCGTTTCACACGAAAGAAACATGAATTTGTCAGTTTGAATAGTTAAAACCAGCGTTTTTCTATGTTTTTGCAAGTTTAAAACAGCAGTTTTATCGTGATTTTACAAAAATCCACCGTTTCGAACGAAAGAAACCTGAATTTATCAGTTTGAATAGTTAAAAAAAGCGTTTTTTCTATGTTTTTGCAAGTTTAAAACAGCAATTTTATCGTCATTTCTCATAAATCGCCGTTTCACACGAAAGAAACATGAATTTATCAGTTTGAATAGTTCAAAACAGCGTTTTTCTATGTTTTTGCAAGTTTAAAACAGCAGTTTTATCGTGATTTCACAAAAATCCACCGTTTCACACACAAGAAACATGAATTTATCAGTTTGAATAGTTAAAAACAGGGTTTTTCTATGTTTTTGCAAGTTTAAAACAGCAATTTTATCGTCATTTCTTATAAATCGCCGTTTCACACGAAAGAAACATGAATTTGTCAGTTTGAATAGTTCAAAACAGCGTTTTTCTGTTTTTGCAAGTTTAAAACAGCAATTTTATCGTCATTTCTCATAAATCGCCGTTTTACACGAAAGAAACATGAATTTATCAGTTTGAATAGTTCAAAACTGCGTTTTTCTATGTTTTTGCAAGTTTAAAACAGCAGTTTTATCGTGATTTCACAAAAATCCACCGTTTCGAACGAAACAAACCTGAATTTATCAGTTTGAATAGTTAAAAACAGCGTTTTTCTATGTTTTTGCAAGTTTAAAACAGCAATTTTATCGTCATTTCTCATAAGTCGCCGTTTCACACGAAAGAAACATGAATTTGTCAGTTTGAATAGTTCAAAACAGCGTTTTTCTATGTTTTTGCAAGTTTAAAACAGCAATTTTATCGTCATTTCTCATAAATCGCCGTTTCACACACAAGAAACATGAATTTGTCAGTTATATAGTTGAAAACAGCGTTTTTCTATGTTTTTGCAAGTGTAAAACAGCAATTTTATCGTCATTTCTCATAAATCGCCGTTTCACACGAAAGAAACATGAATTTATCAGTTTGAATAGTTAAAAACAGGGTTTTTCTATGTTTTTGCAAGTTTAAAACAGCAATTTTATCGTCATTTCTTATAAATCGCCGTTTCACACGAAAGAAACATGAATTTGTCAGTTTGAATAGTTCAAAACAGCGTTTTTCTGTTTTTGCAAGTTTAAAACAGCAATTTTATCGTCATTTCTCATAAATCGCCGTTTTACACGAAAGAAACATGAATTTATCAGTTTGAATAGTTCAAAACAGCGTTTTTCTATGTTTTTGCAAGTTTAAAACAGCAGTTTTATCGTGATTTCACAAAAATCCACCGTTTCGAACGAAAGAAACCTGAATTTATCAGTTTGAATAGTTAAAAACAGCGTTTTTCTATGTTTTTGCAAGTTTAAAACAGCAATTTTATCGTCATTTCTCATAAATCGCCGTTTCACACGAAAGAAACATGAATTTATCAGTTTGAATAGTTAAAAACAGCGTTTTTCTATGTTTTTGCAAGTTTAAAACAGCAATTTTATCGTCATTTCTCATAAATCGCCGTTTCACACGAAAGAAACATGAATTTGTCAGTTTGAATAGTTAAAACCAGCGTTTTTCTATGTTTTTGCAAGTTTAAAACAGCAGTTTTATCGTGATTTTACAAAAATCCACCGTTTCGAACGAAAGAAACCTGAATTTATCAGTTTGAATAGTTAAAAAAAGCGTTTTTCTATGTTTTTGCAAGTTTAAAACAGCAATTTTATCGTCATTTCTCATAAATCGCCGTTTCACACGAAAGAAACATGAATTTATCAGTTTGAATAGTTCAAAACAGCGTTTTTCTATGTTTTTGCAAGTTTAAAACAGCAGTTTTATCGTGATTTCACAAAAATCCACCGTTTCGAACGAAAGAAACCTGAATTTATCAGTTTGAATAGTTAAAAACAGCGTTTTTCTATGTTTTTGCAAGTTTAAAACAGCAATTTTATCGTCATTTCTCATAAATCGCCGTTTCACACGAAAGAAACATGAATTTATCAGTTTGAATAGTTAAAAACAGCGTTTTTCTATGTTTTTGCAAGTTTAAAACAGCAATTTTATCGTCATTTCTCATAAATCGCCGTTTCACACGAAAGAAACATGAATTTATCAGTTTGAATATTTCAAAACAGCGTTTTTCTATGTTTTTGCAAGTTTAAAACAGCAGTTTTATCGTGATTTCACAAAAATCCACCGTTTCGAACGAAAGAAACCTGAATTTATCAGTTTAAATAGTTAAAAACAGCGTTTTTCTATGTTTTTGCAAGTTTAAAACAGCAATTTTATCGTCATTTCTCATAAATCGCCGTTTCACACGAAAGAAACATGAATTTATCAGTTTGAATAGTTAAAAACAGCGTTTTTCTATGTTTTTGCAAGTTTAAAACAGCAATTTTATCGTCATTTCTCATAAATCGCCGTTTCACACGAAAGAAACATGAATTTGTCAGTTTGAATAGTTCAAAACAGCGTTTTTCTATGTTTTTGCAAGTTTAAAACAGCAGTTTTATCGTGATTTCACAAAAATCCACCGTTTCGAACGAAAGAAACCTGAATTTGTCAGTTTGAATAGTTAAAAACAGCGTTTTTCTATGTTTTTGCAAGTTTAAAACAGCAATTTTATCGTCATTTCTCATAAATCGCCGTTTCACACGAAAGAAACATGAATTTATCAGTTTGAATAGATCAAAACAGCGTTTTTCTATGTTTTTGCAAGTTTAAAACAGCAGTTTTATCGTGATTTCACAAAAATCCACCGTTTCGAACGAAAGAAACCTGAATTTATCAGTTTGAATAGTTAAAAACAGCGTTTTTCTATGTCTTTGCAAGTTTAAAACAGCAATTTTATCGTCATTTCTCATAAATCGCCGTTTCACACGAAAGAAACATGAATTTATCAGTTTGAATAGTTAAAAACAGCGTTTTTCTATGTTTTTGCAAGTTTAAAACAGCAATTTTATCGTCATTTCTCATAAATCGCCGTTTCACACGAAAGAAACATGAATTTGTCAGTTTGAATAGTTCAAAACAGCGTTTTTCTATGTTTTTGCAAGTTTAAAACAGCAATTTTATCGTCATTTCTCATAAATCGCCAATTCACACGAAAGAAACATGAATTTGTCAGTTTGAATAGTTCAAAACAACGTTTTTCTATGTTTTTTCATGTTTAAAACAGCAATTTTTTCGTCATTTCTCATAAATCGCCGTTTCATACGAAAGAAACATGAATTTGTCAGTTTGAATAGTTAAAAACAGCGTTTTTCTATGTTTTTGCAAGTTTAAAACAGCAATTTTATCGTCATTTCTCATAAATCGCCGTTTCACACGAAAGAAACATGAATTTATCAGTTTGAATAGTTAAAAACAGCGTTTTTCTATGTTTTTGCAAGTTTAAAACAGCAATTTTATCGTCATTTCTCATAAATCGCCGTTTCACACGAAAGAAACATGAATTTATCAGTTTGAATAGTTCAAGACAGCGTTTTTCTATGTTTTTGCAAGTTTAAAACAGCAGTTTTATCGTGATTTCACAAAAATCCACCGTTTCGAACGAAAGAAACCTGAATTTATCAGTTTGAATAGTTAAAAACAGCGTTTTTCTATGTTTTTGCAAGTTTAAAACAGCAATTTTATCGTCATTTCTCATAAATCGCCGTTTCACACGAAAGAAACATGAATTTATCAGTTTGAATAGTTAAAAACAGCGTTTTTCTATGTTTTTGCAAGTTTAAAACAGCAATTTTATCGTCATTTCTCATAAGTCGCCGTTTCACACGAAAGAAACATGAATTTGTCAGTTTGAATAGTTCAAAACAGCGTTTTTCTATGTTTTTGCAAGTTTAAAACAGCAATTTTATCGTCATTTCTCATAAATTGTTGTTTCACACGAAAGAAACATGAATTTGTCAGTTTGAATAGTTCAAAACAGCGTTTTTCTATGTTTTTTCATGTTTAAAACAGCAATTTTATCGTCATTTCTCATAAATCGCCGTTTCACACACAAGAAACATGAATTTGTCAGTTATATAGTTGAAAACAGCGTTTTTCTATGTTTTTGCAAGTGTAAAACAGCAATTTTATTGTCATTTCTCATAAATCGCCGTTTCACACGAAAGAAACATGAATTTATCAGTTTGAATAGTTAAAAACAGGGTTTTTCTATGTTTTTGCAAGTTTAAAACAGCAATTTTATCGTCATTTCTTATAAATCGCCGTTTCACACGAAAGAAACATGAATTTGTCAGTTTGAATAGTTCAAAACAGCGTTTTTCTGTTTTTGCAAGTTTAAAACAGCAATTTTATCGTCATTTCTCATAAATCGCCGTTTCACACGAAAGAAACATGAATTTATCAGTTTGAATAGTTCAAAACAGCGTTTTTCTATGTTTTTGCAAGTTTAAAACAGCAGTTTTATCGTGATTTCACAAAAATCCACCGTTTCGAACGAAAGAAACCTGAATTTATCAGTTTGAATAGTTAAAAACAGCGTTTTTCTATGTTTTTGCAAGTTTAAAACAGCAATTTTATCGTCATTTCTCATAAATCGCCGTTTCACACGAAAGAAACATGAATTTATCAGTTTGAATAGTTAAAAACAGCGTTTTTCTATGTTTTTGCAAGTTTAAAACAGCAATTTTATCGTCATTTCTCATAAATCGCCGTTTCACACGAAAGAAACATGAATTTGTCAGTTTGAATAGTTAAAACCAGCGTTTTTCTATGTTTTTGCAAGTTTAAAACAGCAGTTTTATCGTGATTTTACAAAAATCCACCGTTTCGAACGAAAGAAACCTGAATTTATCAGTTTGAATAGTTAAAAAAAGCGTTTTTCTATGTTTTTGCAAGTTTAAAACAGCAATTTTATCGTCATTTCTCATAAATCGCCGTTTCACACGAAAGAAACATGAATTTATCAGTTTGAATAGTTCAAAACAGCGTTTTTCTATGTTTTTGCAAGTTTAAAACAGCAGTTTTATCGTGATTTCACAAAAATCCACCGTTTCGAACGAAAGAAACCTGAATTTATCAGTTTGAATAGTTAAAAACAGCGTTTTTCTATGTTTTTGCAAGTTTAAAACAGCAATTTTATCGTCATTTCTCATAAATCGCCGTTTCACACGAAAGAAATATGAATTTATCAGTTTGAATAGTTCAAAACAGCGTTTTTCTATGTTTTTGCAAGTTTAAAACAGCAGTTTTATCGTGATTTCACAAAAATCCACCGTTTTGAACGAAAGAAACCTGAATTTATCAGTTTGAATAGTTAAAAACAGCGTTTTTCTATGTTTTTGCAAGTTTAAAACAGCAATTTTATCGTCATTTCTCATAAATCGCCGTTTCACACGAAAGAAACATGAATTTATCAGTTTGAATAGTTAAAAACAGCGTTTTTCTATGTTTTTGCAAGTTTAAAACAGCAATTTTATCGTCATTTCTCATAAATCGCCGTTTCACACGAAAGAAACATGAATTTATCAGTTTGAATAGTTAAAAACAGCGTTTTTCTATGTTTTTGCAAGTTTAAAACAGCAATTTTATCGTCATTTCTCATAAATCGCCGTTTCACACGAAAGAAACATGAATTTATCAGTTTGAATAGTTCAAAACAGCGTTTTTCTATGTTTTTGCAAGTTTAAAACAGCAGTTTTATCGTGATTTCACAAAAATCCACCGTTTCGAACGAAAGAAACCTGAATTTATCAGTTTGAATAGTTAAAAACAGCGTTTTTCTATGTTTTTGCAAGTTTAAAACAGCAATTTTATCGTCATTTCTCATAAATCGCCGTTTCACACGAAAGAAACATGAATTTATCAGTTTGAATAGTTAAAAACAGCGTTTTTCTATGTTTTTGCAAGTTTAAAACAGCAATTTTATCGTCATTTCTCATAAATCGCCGTTTCACACGAAAGAAACATGAATTTGTCAGTTTGAATAGTTCAAAACAGCGTTTTTCTATGTTTTTGCAAGTTTAAAACAGCAGTTTTATCGTGATTTCACAAAAATCCACCGTTTCGAACGAAAGAAACCTGAATTTGTCAGTTTGAATAGTTAAAAACAGCGTTTTTCTATGTTTTTGCAAGTTTAAAACAGCAATTTTATCGTCATTTCTCATAAATCGCCGTTTCACACGAAAGAAACATGAATTTATCAGTTTGAATAGATCAAAACAGCGTTTTTCTATGTTTTTGCAAGTTTAAAACAGCAGTTTTATCGTGATTTCACAAAAATCCACCGTTTCGAACGAAAGAAACCTGAATTTATCAGTTTGAATAGTTAAAAACAGCGTTTTTCTATGTCTTTGCAAGTTTAAAACAGCAATTTTATCGTCATTTCTCATAAATCGCCGTTTCACACGAAAGAAACATGAATTTATCAGTTTGAATAGTTAAAAACAGCGTTTTTCTATGTTTTTGCAAGTTTAAAACAGCAATTTTATCGTCATTTCTCATAAATCGCCGTTTCACACGAAAGAAACATGAATTTATCAGTTTGAATATTTCAAAACAGCGTTTTTCTATGTTTTTGCAAGTTTAAAACAGCAGTTTTATCGTGATTTCACAAAAATCCACCGTTTCGAACGAAAGAAACCTGAATTTATCAGTTTGAATAGTTAAAAACAGCGTTTTTCTATGTTTTTGCAAGTTTAAAACAGCAATTTTATCGTCATTTCTCATAAATCGCCGTTTCACACGAAAGAAATATGAATTTATCAGTTTGAATAGTTCAAAACAGCGTTTTTCTATGTTTTTGCAAGTTTAAAACAGCAGTTTTATCGTGATTTCACAAAAATCCACCGTTTTGAACGAAAGAAACCTGAATTTATCAGTTTGAATAGTTAAAAACAGCGTTTTTCTATGTTTTTGCAAGTTTAAAACAGCAATTTTATCGTCATTTCTCATAAATCGCCGTTTCACACGAAAGAAACATGAATTTATCAGTTTGAATAGTTAAAAACAGCGTTTTTCTATGTTTTTGCAAGTTTAAAACAGCAATTTTATCGTCATTTCTCATAAATCGCCGTTTCACACGAAAGAAACATGAATTTATCAGTTTGAATAGTTAAAAACAGCGTTTTTCTATGTTTTTGCAAGTTTAAAACAGCAATTTTATCGTCATTTCTCATAAATCGCCGTTTCACACGAAAGAAACATGAATTTATCAGTTTGAATAGTTCAAAACAGCGTTTTTCTATGTTTTTGCAAGTTTAAAACAGCAGTTTTATCGTGATTTCACAAAAATCCACCGTTTCGAACGAAAGAAACCTGAATTTATCAGTTTGAATAGTTAAAAACAGCGTTTTTCTATGTTTTTGCAAGTTTAAAACAGCAATTTTATCGTCATTTCTCATAAATCGCCGTTTCACACGAAAGAAACATGAATTTATCAGTTTGAATAGTTAAAAACAGCGTTTTTCTATGTTTTTGCAAGTTTAAAACAGCAATTTTATCGTCATTTCTCATAAATCGCCGTTTCACACGAAAGAAACATGAATTTGTCAGTTTGAATAGTTCAAAACAGCGTTTTTCTATGTTTTTGCAAGTTTAAAACAGCAGTTTTATCGTGATTTCACAAAAATCCACCGTTTCGAACGAAAGAAACCTGAATTTGTCAGTTTGAATAGTTAAAAACAGCGTTTTTCTATGTTTTTGCAAGTTTAAAACAGCAATTTTATCGTCATTTCTCATAAATCGCCGTTTCACACGAAAGAAACATGAATTTATCAGTTTGAATAGATCAAAACAGCGTTTTTCTATGTTTTTGCAAGTTTAAAACAGCAGTTTTATCGTGATTTCACAAAAATCCACCGTTTCGAACGAAAGAAACCTGAATTTATCAGTTTGAATAGTTAAAAACAGCGTTTTTCTATGTCTTTGCAAGTTTAAAACAGCAATTTTATCGTCATTTCTCATAAATCGCCGTTTCACACGAAAGAAACATGAATTTATCAGTTTGAATAGTTAAAAACAGCGTTTTTCTATGTTTTTGCAAGTTTAAAACAGCAATTTTATCGTCATTTCTCATAAATCGCCGTTTCACACGAAAGAAACATGAATTTATCAGTTTGAATAGTTCAAAACAGCGTTTTTCTATGTTTTTGCAAGTTTAAAACAGCAGTTTTATCGTGATTTCACAAAAATCCACCGTTTCGAACGAAAGAAACCTGAATTTATCAGTTTAAATAGTTAAAAACAGCGTTTTTCTATGTTTTTGCAAGTTTAAAACAGCAATTTTATCGTCATTTCTCATAAATCGCCGTTTCACACGAAAGAAACATGAATTTATCAGTTTGAATAGTTAAAAACAGCGTTTTTCTATGTTTTTGCAAGTTTAAAACAGCAATTTTATCGTCATTTCTCATAAATCGCCGTTTCACACGAAAGAAACATGAATTTGTCAGTTTGAATAGTTCAAAACAGCGTTTTTCTATGTTTTTGCAAGTTTAAACAGCAATTTTATCGTCATTTCTCATAAAACGCCGTTTCACACGAAAGAAACATGAATTTGACAGTTTAAATAGTTAAAAACAGCGTTTTTCTATGTTTTTGCAAGTTTAAAACAGCAATTTTATCGTCATTTCTCATAAATCGCCGTTTCACTCGAAAGAAACATGAATTTATCAGTTTGAATAGTTCAAAACAGCGTTTTTTTATGTTTTTGCAAGTTTAAAACAGCAGTTTTATCGTGATTTCACAAAAATCCACCGTTTTGAACGAAAGAAACCTGAATTTATCAGTTTGAATAGTTAAAAACAGCGTTTTTCTATGTTTTTGCAAGTTTAAAACAGCAATTTTATCGTCATTTCTCATAAATCGCCGTTTCACACGAAAGAAACAAGAATTTATCAGTTTGAATAGTTAAAAACAGCGTTTTTCTATGTTTTTGCAAGTTTAAAACAGCAATTTTATCGTTATTTCTCATAAATCGCCGTTTCACACGAAAGAAACATGAATTTGTCAGTTTGAATAGTTCAAAACAACGTTTTTCTATGTTTTTGCAAGTTTAAAACAGCAATTTTATCGTCATTTCTCATAAATCGCCGTTTCACACGAAAGAAACATGAATTTGTCAGTTTGAATAGTTAAAAACAGCGTTTTTCTATGTTTTTGCAAGTTTAAAACAGCAATTTTATCGTCATTTCTCATAAATCGCCGTTTCACACTAAAGAAACATGAATTTATCAGTTTGAATAGTTCAAAACAGCGTTTTTCTATGTTTTTGCAAGTTTAAAACAGCAGTTTTATCGTGATTTCACAAAAATCCACCGTTTCGAACGAAAGAAACCTGAATTTATCAGTTTGAATAGTTAAAAACAGCGTTTTTCTATGTTTTTGCAAGTTTAAAACAGCAATTTTATCGTCATTTCTCATAAATCGCCGTTTCACACGAAAGAAACATGAATTTATCAGTTTAAATAGTTCAAAACAGCGTTTTTCTATGTTTTTGCAAGTTTAAAACAGCAGTTTTATCGTGATTTCACAAAAATCCACCGTTTCGAAGGAAAGAAACCTGAATTTATCAGTTTGAATAGTTAAAAACAGCGTTTTTCTATGTTTTTGCAAGTTTAAAACAGCAATTTTATCGTCATTTCTCATAAATCGCCGTTTCACACGAAAGAAACATGAATTTATCAGTTTGAATAGTTAAAAACAGCGTTTTTCTATGTTTTTGCAAGTTTGAAACAGCAATTTTATCGTCATTTCTCATAAATCGCCGTTTCACACGAAAGAAACATGAATTTATCAGTTTGAATAGTTAAAAACAGCGTTTTTCTATGTTTTTGCAAGTTTAAAACAGCAATTTTATCGTCATTTCTCATAAATCGCCGTTTCACACGAAAGAAACATGAATTTATCAGTTTGAATAGTTCAAAACAGCGTTTTTCTATGTTTTTGCAAGTTTAAAACAGCAGTTTTATCGTGATTTCACAAAAATCCACCGTTTAGAACTAAAGAAACCTGAATTTATCAGTTTGAATAGTTAAAAACAGCGTTTTTCTATGTTTTTGCAAGTTTAAAACAGCAATTTTATCGTTATTTCTCATAAATCGCCGTTTCACACGTAATAAACATGAATTTATCAGTTTGAATAGTTAAAAACACGTTTTTCTATGTTTTTGCAAGTTTAAAACAGCAATTTTATCGTCATTTCTCATAAATCGCCGTTTCACACGAAAGAAACATGAATTTGTCAGTTTGAATAGTTCAAAACAGCGTTTTTCTATGTTTTTGCAAGTTTAAAACAGCAGTTTTATCATGATTTCACAAAAATCCACCGTTTCGAACGAAAGAAACCTGAATTTATCAGTTTGAATAGTTAAAAACAGCGTTTTTCTATGTTTTTGCAAGTTTAAAACAGCAATTTTATCGTCATTTCTCATAAATCGCCGTTTCACACGAAAGAAACATGAATTTATCAGTTTGAATAGATCAAAACAGCGTTTTTCTATGTTTTTGCAAGTTTAAAACAGCAGTTTTATCGTGATTTCACAAAAATCCACCGTTTCGAACGAAAGAAACCTGAATTTATCAGTTTGAATAGTTAAAAACAGCGTTTTTCTATGTCTTTGCAAGTTTAAAACAGCAATTTTATCGTCATTTCTCATAAATCGCCGTTTCACACGAAAGAAACATGAATTTATCAGTTTGAATAGTTAAAAACAGCGTTTTTCTATGTTTTTGCAAGTTTAAAACAGCAATTTTATCGTCATTTCTCATAGATCGCCGTTTCACACGAAAGAAACATGAATTTGTCAGTTTGAATAGTTCAAAACAGCGTTTTTCTATGTTTTTGCAAGTTTAAAACAGCAATTTTATCGTCATTTCTCATAAATCGCCGTTTCACACGAAAGAAACATGAATTTGTCAGTTTGAAAAGTTCAAAACAGCGTTTTTCTATGTTTTTTCATGTTTAAAACAGCAATTTTTTCGTCATTTCTCATAAATCGCCGTTTCACACGAAAGAAACATGAATTTGTCAGTTTGAATAGTTGAAAACAGCGTTTTTCTATGTTTTTGCAAGTTTAAAACAGCAATTTTATCGTCATTTCTCATAAATCGCCGTTTCACACGAAAGAAACATGAATTTGTCAGTTTGAATAGTTCAAAACAGCGTTTTTCTATGTTTTTGCAAGTTTAAACAGCAATTTTATCGTCATTTCTCATAAAACGCCGTTTCACACGAAAGAAACATGAATTTGTCAGTTTGAATAGTTAAAAACAGCGTTTTTCTATGTTTTTGCAAGTTTAAAACAGCAATTTTGTCGTCATTTCTCATAAATCGCCGTTTCACACGAAAGAAACCTGAATTTATCAGTTTGAATAGTTAAAGACAGCGTTTTTCTATGTTTTTGCAAGTTTAAATCAGCAATTTTATCGTCATTTCTCATAAATCGCCGTTTCACTCTAAAGAAACATGAATTTATCAGTTTGAATAGTTCAAAACAGCGTTTTTATATGTTTTTGCAAGTTTAAAACAGCAGTTTTATCGTGATTTCACAAAAATCCACCGTTTCGAACGAAAGAAACCTGAATTTATCAGTTTGAATAGTTAAAAACAGCGTTTTTCTATGTTTTTGCAAGTTTAAAACAGCAATTTTATCGTCATTTCTCATAAATCGCCGTTTCACACGAAAGAAACAAGAATTTATCAGTTTGAATAGTTAAAAACAGCGTTTTTCTATGTTTTTGCAAGTTTAAAACACCAATTTTATCGTCATTTCTCATAAGTCGCCGTTTCACACGAAAGAAACCTGAATTTTTCGTTTGAATAGTTAAAAACAGCGTTTTTCTATGTTTTTGCAAGTTTAAAACAGCAATTTTATCGTCATTTCTCATAAATCGCCGTTTCACACGAAAGAAACATGAATTCATCAGTTTAAATAGTTAAAAACAGCGTTTTTTTATGTTTTTGCAAGTTTAAAACAGCAATTTTATCGTCATTTCTCATAAATCGCCGTTTCACACGAAAGAAACATGAATTTATCAGTTTGAATAGTTAAAAACAGCGTTTTTCTATGTTTTTGCAAGTTTAAAACAGCAATTTTATCGTCTTTCTCATAAATCGCCGTTTCACACGAAAGAAACATGAATTTGTCAGTTTGAATAGTTCAAAACAGCGTTTTTTATGTTTTTAAAACAGCAATTTTATCGTCATTTCTCATAAATCGCCGTTTCACACGAAAGAAACATGAATTTGTCAGTTTAAAAAGTTCAAAACAGCGTTTTTCTATGTTTTTTCATGTTTAAAACAGCAATTTTATCGTCATTTCTCATAAATCGCCGTTTCACACGAAAGAAACCTGAATTTATCAGTTTGAATAGTTAAAAACAGCGTTTTTCTATGTTTTTGCAAGTTTAAAACAGCAATTTTATCGTCATTTCTCATAAATCGCCGTTTCACACGAAAGAAACATGAATTTATCAGTTTGAATAGTTCAAAACAGCGTTTTTCTATGTTTTTGCAAGTTTAAAACAGCAGTTTTATCGTGATTTCACAAAAATCCACCGTTTCGAACGAAAGAAACCTGAATTTATCAGTTTGAATAGTTAAAAACAGCGTTTTTCTATGTTTTTGGAAGTTTAAAACAGCAATTTTATCGTCATTTCTCATAAATCGCCGTTTCACACGAAAGAAACATGAATTTATCAGTTTAAATAGTTAAAAACAGCGTTTTTCTATGTTTTTGCAAGTTTAAAACAGCAATTTTATCGTCATTTCTCATAAATCGCCGTTTCACACGAAAGAAACATGAATTTATCAGTTTGAATAGTTAAAAAAAACGTTTTTCTATGTTTTTGCAAGTTTAAAACAGCAATTTTATCGTCATTACTCATAAATCGCCGTTTCACATGAAAGAAACATGAATTTATCAGTTTGAATAGTTTAAAACAGCGTTTTTCTATGTTTTTGCAAGTTTAAAACAGCAGTTTCATCGTGATTTCACAAAAATCCACCGTTTCGAACGAAAGAAACCTGAATTTATCAGTTTGAATAGTTAAAAACAGCGTTTTTCTATGTTTTTGCAAGTTTAAAACAGCAATTTTATCGTCATTTCTCATAAATCGCCGTTTCACACGAAAGAAACATGAATTTATCAGTTTGAATAGTTAAAAACAGCGTTTTTCTATGTTTTTGCAAGTTTAAAACAGCAATTTAATCGTCATTTCTCATAAATCGCCGTTTCACACAAAAGAAACATGAATTTGTCAGTTTGAATAGTTCAAAACAGCGTTTTTCTATGTTTTTGCAAGTTTAAAACAGCAATTTTATCGTCATTTCTCATAAGTCGCCGTTTCACACGAAAGAAACCTGAATTTTTCGTTTGAATAGTTAAAAACAGCGTTTTTCTATGTTTTTGCAAGTTTAAAACAGCAATTTTATCGTCATTTCTCATAAATCGCCGTTTCACACGAAAGAAACATGAATTTATCAGTTTAAATAGTTAAAAACAGCGTTTTTTTATGTTTTTGCAAGTTTAAAACAGCAATTTTATCGTCATTTCTCATAAATCGCCGTTTCACACGAAAGAAACATGAATTTATCAGTTTGAATAGTTAAAAACAGCGTTTTTCTATGTTTTTGCAAGTTTAAAACAGCAATTTTATCGTCTTTCTCATAAATCGCCGTTTCACACGAAAGAAACATGAATTTGTCAGTTTGAATAGTTCAAAACAGCGTTTTTTATGTTTTTAAAACAGCAATTTTATCGTCATTTCTCATAAATCGCCGTTTCACACGAAAGAAACATGAATTTGTCAGTTTAAAAAGTTCAAAACAGCGTTTTTCTATGTTTTTTCATGTTTAAAACAGCAATTTTATCGTCATTTCTCATAAATCGCCGTTTCACACGAAAGAAACCTGAATTTATCAGTTTGAATAGTTAAAAACAGCGTTTTTATATGTTTTTGCAAGTTTAAAACAGCAATTTTATCGTCATTTCTCATAAATCGCCGTTTCACACGAAAGAAACATGAATTTATCAGTTTGAATAGTTCAAAACAGCGTTTTTCTATGTTTTTGCAAGTTTAAAACAGCAATTTTATCGTCATTACTCATAAATCGCCGTTTCACACGAAAGAAACATGAATTTATCAGTTTGAATAGTTTAAAACAGCGTTTTTCTATGTTTTTGCAACTTTAAAACAGCAGTTTCATCGTGATTTCACAAAAATCCACCGTTTCGAACGAAAGAAACCTGAATTTATCAGTTTGAATAGTTAAAAACAGCGTTTTTCTATGTTTTTGCAAGTTTAAAACAGCAATTTTACCGTCATTTCTCATAAATCGCCGTTTCACACGAAAGAAACATGAATTTATCAGTTTGAATAGTTAAAAACAGCGTTTTTCTATGTTTTTGCAAGTTTAAAACAGCAATTTAATCGTCATTTCTCATAAATCGCCGTTTCACACGAAAGAAACATGAATTTGTCAGTTTGAATAGTTCAAAACAGCGTTTTTATATGTTTTTGCAAGTTTAAAACAGCAATTTTATCGTCATTTCTCATAAATCGCCGTTTCACACGAAAGAAACATGAATTTGTCAGTTTGAATAGTTCAAAACAGCGTTTTCTATGTTTTTGCAAGTTTACAACAGCAATTTTATCGTCATTTCTCATAAAACGCCGTTTCACACGAAAGAAACATGAATTTGTCAGTTTGAATAGTTAAAACCAGCGTTTTTCTATGTTTTTGCAAGTTTAAAACAGCAGTTTTATCGTGATTTCACAAAAATCCACCGTTTCGAACGAAAGAAACCTGAATTTATCAGTTTGAATAGTTAAAAACAGCGTTTTTCTATGTTTTTGCAAGTTTAAAACAGCAATTTTATCGTCATTTCTCATAAATCGCCGTTTCACACGAAAGAAACATGAATTTATCAGTTTGAATAGTTCAAAACAGCGTTTTTCTATGTTTTTGCAAGTTTAAAACAGCAGTTTTATCGTGATTTCACAAAAATCCACCGTTTCGAACGAAAGAAACCTGAATTTATCAGTTTGAATAGTTAAAAACAGCGTTTTTCTATGTTTTTGCAAGTTTAAAACAGCAATTTTATCGTCATTTCTCATAAATCGCCGTTTCACACGAAAGAAACATGAATTTATCAGTTTGAATAGTTAAAAACAGCGTTTTTCTATGTTTTTGCAAATTTAAAACAGCAATTTTATCGTCATTTCTCATAAATCGCCGTTTCACACAAAAGAAACATGAAAAAACAGCGTTTTTCTATGTTTTTGCAAGTTTAAAACAGCAATTTTATCGTCATTTCTCATAAATCGCCGTTTCACACGAAAGAAACATGAATTTATCAGTTTGAATAGTTCAAAACAGCGTTTTTCTATGTTTTTGCAAGTTTAAAACAGCAGTTTTATCGTGATTTCACAAAAATCCACCGTTTCGAACGAAAGAAACCTGAATTTATCAGTTTGAATAGTTAAAAACAGCGTTTTTCTATGTTTTTGCATGTTTAAAACAGCAATTTTATCGTCATTTTGTCATAAATCGCCGTTTCACACGAAAGAAACATGAATTTATCAGTTTGAATAGTTAAAAACAGCGTTTTTCTATGTTTTTGCAAGTTTAAAACAGCAATTTTATCGTCATTTCTCATAAATCGCCGTTTCACACGAAAGAAACATGAATTTGTCAGTTTGAATAGTTAAAACCAGCGTTTTTCTATGTTTTTGCAAGTTTAAAACAGCAGTTTTATCGTGATTTCACAAAAATCCACCGTTTCGAACGAAAGAAACCTGAATTTATCAGTTTGAATAGTTAAAAACAGCGTTTTTCTATGTTTTTGCATGTTTAAAACAGCAATTTTATCGTCATTTCTCATAAATCGCCGTTTCACACGAAAGAAACATGAATTTATCAGTTTGAATAGTTCAAAACAGCGTTTTTCTATGTTTTTGCAAGTTTAAAACAGCAGTTTTATCGTGATTTCACAAAAATCCACCGTTTCGAACGAAAGAAACATGAACTTATCAGTATGAATAGTTAAAAACAGCGTTTTTCTATGTTTTTGCAAGTTTAAAACAGCAATTTTATCGTCTTTCTCATAAATCGCCGTTTCACACGAAAGAAACATGAATTTGTCAGTTTGAATAGTTCAAAACAGCGTTTTTCTATGTTTTTAAAACAGCAATTTTATCGTCATTTCTCATAAATCGCCGTTTCACACGAAAGAAACATGAATTTGTCAGTTTAAAAAGTTCAAAACAGCGTTTTTCTATGTTTTTTCATGTTTAAAACAGCAATTTTATCGTCATTTCTCATAAATCGCCGTTTCACACGAAAGAAACCTGAATTTATCAGTTTGAATAGTTAAAAACAGCGTTTTTCTATGTTTTTGCAAGTTTAAAACAGCAATTTTATCGTCATTTCTCATAAATCGCCGTTTCACACGCAAGAAACATGAATTTATCAGTTTGAATAGTTCAAAACAGCGTTTTTCTATGTTTTTGCAAGTTTAAAACAGCAATTTTATCGTCATTTCTCATAAATCGCCGTTTCACACGAAAGAAACATGAATTTATCAGTTTGAATAGTTCAAAATAGCGTTTTTCTATGTTTTTGCAAGTTTAAAACAGCAATTTTATCGTCATTTCTCATAAATTGTTGTTTCACACGAAAGAAACATGAATTTGTCAGTTTGAATAGTTCAAAACAGCGTTTTTCTATGTTTTTTCATGTTTAAAACAGCAATTTTATCGTCATTTCTCATAAATCGCCGTTTCACACGAAATAAACATGAATTTGTCAGTTATATAGTTGAAAACAGCGTTTTTCTATGTTTTTGCTAGTTTAAAACAGCAATTTTATCGTCATTTCTCATAAATCGCCGTTTCACACGAAAGAAACATAAATTTATCAGTTTGAATAGTTAAAAACAGCGTTTTTCTATGTTTTTGCAAGTTTAAAACAGCAATTTTATCGTCATTTCTCATAAATCGCCGTTTCACACGAAAGAAACATGAATTTGTCAGTTTGAATAGTTCAAAACAGCGTTTTTCTATGTTTTTGCAAGTTTAAAACAGCAATTTTATCGTCATTTCTCATAAATCGCCGTTTCACACGAAAGAAACATGAATTTATCAGTTTGAATAGTTCAAAACAGCGTTTTTCTATGTTTTTGCAAGTTTAAAACAGCAGTTTTATCGTGATTTCACAAAAATCCACCGTTTCGAACGAAAGAAACCTGAATTTATCAGTTTGAATAGTTAAAAACAGCGTTTTTCTATGTTTTTGCAAGTTTAAAACAGCAATTTTATCGTCATTTTGTCATAAATCGCCGTTTCACACGAAAGAAACATGAATTTATCAGTTTGAATAGTTAAAAAAAGCGTTTTTCTATGTTTTTGCAAGTTTAAAACAGCAATTTTATCGTCATTTCTCATAAATCGCCGTTTCACACGAAAGAAACATGAATTTGTCAGTTTGAATAGTTAAAACCAGCGTTTTTCTATGTTTTTGCAAGTTTAAAACAGCAGTTTTATCGTGATTTCACAAAAATCCACCGTTTCGAACGAAAGAAACCTGAATTTATCAGTTTGAATAATTAAAAACAGCGTTTTTCTATGTTTTTGCAAGTTTAAAACAGCAATTTTATCGTCATTTCTCATAAATCGCCGTTTCACACGAAAGAAACATGAATTTGTCAGTTTGAATAGTTCAAAACAGCGTTTTTCTATGTTTTTAAAACAGCAATTTTATCGTCATTTCTCATAAATCGCCGTTTCACACGAAAGAAACATGAATTTGTCAGTTTAAAAAGTTCAAAACAGCGTTTTTCTATGTTTTTTCATGTTTAAAACAGCAATTTTATCGTCATTTCTCATAAATCGCCGTTTCACACGAAAGAAACCTGAATTTATCAGTTTGAATAGTTAAAAACAGCGTTTTTCTATGTTTTTGCAAGTTTAAAACAGCAATTTTATCGTCATTTCTCATAAATCGCCGTTTCACACGAAAGAAACATGAATTTATCAGTTTGAATAGTTCAAAACAGCGTTTTTCTATGTTTTTGCAAGTTTAAAACAGCAATTTTATCGTCATTTCTCATAAATCGCCGTTTCACACGAAAAAAACATGAATTTATCAGTTTGAATAGTTAAAAAAAACGTTTTTCTATGTTTTTGCAAGTTTAAAACAGCAATTTTATCGTCATTACTCATAAATCGCCGTTTCACACGAAAGAAACATGAATTTGTCAGTTTGAATAGTTCAAAACAGCGTTTTTCTATGTTTTTTCATGTTTAAAACAGCAATTTTTTCGTCATTTCTCATAAATCGCCGTTTCACACGAAAGAAACATGAATTTGTCAGTTTGAATAGTTGAAAACAGCGTTTTTCTATGTTTTTGCAAGTTTAAAACAGCAATTTTATCGTCATTTCTCATAAATCGCCGTTTCACACGAAAGAAACATGAATTTGTCAGTTTGAATAGTTCAAAACAGCGTTTTTCTATGTTTTTGCAAGTTTAAACAGCAATTTTATCGTCATTTTTCATAAAACGCCGTTTCACACGAAAGAAACATGAATTTGTCAGTTTGAATAGTTAAAAATAGCGTTTTTCTATGTTTTTGCAAGTTTAAAACAGCAATTTTATCGTCATTTCTCATAAATCGCCGTTTCACACGAAAGAAACCTGAATTTATCAGTTTGAATAGTTAAAAACAGCGTTTTTCTATGTTTTTGCAAGTTTAAAACAGCAATTTTATCGTCATTTCTCATAAATCGCCGTTTCACTCGAAAGAAACATGAATTTATCAGTTTGAATAGTTCAAAACAGCGTTTTTCTATGTTTTTGCAAGTTTAAAACAGCAGTTTTATCGTGATTTCACAAAAATCCACCGTTTCGATCGAAAGAAACCTGAATTTATCAGTTTGAATAGTTAAAAACAGCGTTTTTCTATGTTTTTGCAAGTTTAAAACAGCAATTTTATCGTCATTTCTCATAAATCGCCGTTTCACACGAAAGAAACAAGAATTTATCAGTTTGAATAGTTGAAAACAGCGTTTTTCTATGTTTTTGCAAGTTTAAAACAGCAATTTTATCGTCATTTCTCATAAATTGCCGTTTCACACGAAAGAAACATGAATTTGTCAGTTTGAGTAGTTCAAAACAGCGTTTTTCTATGTTTTTGCAAGTTTAAAACAGCAATTTTATCGTCATTTCTCATAAATCGCCGTTTCACACGAAAGAAACATGAATTTGTCAGTTTGAATAGTTAAAAGCAGCGTTTTTCTATGTTTTTGCAAGTTTAAAACAGTAATTTTATCGTCATTTCTCATAAATCGCCGTTTCACACGAAAGAAACCTGAATTTATCAGTTTGAATAGTTAAAAACAGCGTTTTTCTATGTTTTTGCAAGTTTAAAACAGCAATTTTATCGTCATTTCTTATAAATCGCCGTTTCACACGAAAGAAACATGAATTTATCAGTTTGAATAGTTCAAAACAGCGTTTTTCTATGTTTTTGCAAGTTTAAAACAGCAGTTTTATCGTGATTTCACAAAAATCCACCATTTCGAACGAAAGAAACCTGAATTTATCAGTTTGAATAGTTAAAAACAGCGTTTTTCTATGTTTTTGCAAGTTTAAAACAGCAATTTTATCGTCATTTCTCATAAGTCGCCGTTTCACACGAAAGAAACCTGAATTTTTCGTTTGAATAGTTAAAAACAGCGTTTTTCTATGTTTTTGCAAGTTTAAAACAGCAATTTTATCGTCATTTCTCATAAATCGCCGTTTCACACACAAGAAACATGAATTTGTCAGTTTGAATAGTTAAAAACAGCGTTTTTCTATGTTTTTGAAAGGTTAAAACAGCAATTTTATCGTCTTTCTCATAAATTGCCGTTTCACACGAAAGAAACATGAATTTGTCAGTTTGAATAGTTCAAAACAGCGTTTTTCTATGTTTTAAAACAGCAATTTTATCGTCATTTCTCATAAATCGCCGTTTCACACGAAAGAAACATGAATTTGTCAGTTTAAAAAGTTCAAAACAGCGTTTTTCTATGTTTTTTCATGTTTAAAACAGCAATTTTATCGTCATTTCTCATAAATCGCCGTTTCACACGAAAGAAACCTGAATTTATCAGTTTAAATAGTTAAAAACAGCGTTTTTCTATGTTTTTGCAAGTTTAAAACAGCAATTTTATCGTCATTTCTCATAAATCGCCGTTTCACACGAAAGAAACATGAATTTATCAGTTTGAATAGTTCAAAAACAGCGTTTTTCTATGTTTTTGCAAGTTTAAAACAGCAGTTTTATCGTGATTTCACAAAAATCCACCGTTTCGAACGAAAGAAACCTGAATTTATCAGTTTGAATAGTTAAAAACAGCGTTTTTCTATGTTTTTGCAAGTTTAAAACAGCAATTTTATCGTCATTTCTCATAAATCGCCGTTTCACACGAAAGAAACAAGAATTTATCAGTTTGAATAGTTGAAAACAGCGTTTTTCTATGTTTTTGCAAGTTTAAAACAGCAATTTTATCGTCATTTCTCATAAATCGCCGTTTCACACGAAAGAAACATGAATTTGTCAGTTTGAATAGTTCAAAACAGCGTTTTTCTATGTTTTTGCAAGTTTAAAACAGCAATTTTATCGTCATTTCTCATAAATCGCCGTTTCACACGAAAGAAACATGAATTTGTCAGTTTGAATAGTTAAAAGCAGCGTTTTTCTATGTTTTTGCAAGTTTAAAACAGTAATTTTATCGTCATTTCTCATAAATCGCCGTTTCACACGAAAGAAACCTGAATTTATCAGTTTGAATAGTTAAAAACAGCGTTTTTCTATGTTTTTGCAAGTTTAAAACAGCAATTTTATCGTCATTTCTTATAAATCGCCGTTTCACACGAAAGAAACATGAATTTATCAGTTTGAATAGTTCAAAACAGCGTTTTTCTATGTTTTTGCAAGTTTAAAACAGCAGTTTTATCGTGATTTCACAAAAATCCACCATTTCGAACGAAAGAAACCTGAATTTATCAGTTTGAATAGTTAAAAACAGCGTTTTTCTATGTTTTTGCAAGTTTAAAACAGCAATTTTATCGTCATTTCTCATAAGTCGCCGTTTCACACGAAAGAAACCTGAATTTTTCGTTTGAATAGTTAAAAACAGCGTTTTTCTATGTTTTTGCAAGTTTAAAACAGCAATTTTATAGTCATTTCTCATAAATCGCCGTTTCACACACAAGAAACATGAATTTGTCAGTTTGAATAGTTAAAACAGCGTTTTTCTATGTTTTTGAAAGGTTAAAACAGCAATTTTATCGTCTTTCTCATAAATTGCCGTTTCACACGAAAGAAACATGAATTTGTCAGTTTGAATAGTTCAAAACAGCGTTTTTCTATGTTTTAAAACAGCAATTTTATCGTCATTTCTCATAAATCGCCGTTTCACACGAAAGAAACATGAATTTGTCAGTTTAAAAAGTTCAAAACAGCGTTTTTCTATGTTTTTTCATGTTTAAAACAGCAATTTTATCGTCATTTCTCATAAATCGCCGTTTCACACGAAAGAAACCTGAATTTATCAGTTTAAATAGTTAAAAACAGCGTTTTTCTATGTTTTTGCAAGTTTAAAACAGCAATTTTATCGTCATTTCTCATAAATCGCCGTTTCACACGAAAGAAACATGAATTTATCTGTTTGAATAGTTCAAAAACAGCGTTTTTCTATGTTTTTGCAAGTTTAAAACAGCAATTTTATCGTCATTTCTCATAAGTCGCCGTTTCACACGAAAGAAACCTGAATTTTTCGTTTGAATAGTTAAAAACAGCGTTTTTCTATGTTTTTGCAAGTTTAAAACAGCAATTTTATCGTCATTTCTCATAAATCGCCGTTTCACACACAAGAAACATGAATTTGTCAGTTTGAATAGTTAAAAACAGCGTTTTTCTATGTTTTTGAAAGGTTAAAACAGCAATTTTATCGTCTTTCTCATAAATTGCCGTTTCACACGAAAGAAACATGAATTTGTCAGTTTGAATAGTTCAAAACAGCGTTTTTCTATGTTTTAAAACAGCAATTTTATCGTCATTTCTCATAAATCGCCGTTTCACACGAAAGAAACATGAATTTGTCAGTTTAAAAAGTTCAAAACAGCGTTTTTCTATGTTTTTTCATGTTTAAAACAGCAATTTTATCGTCATTTCTCATAAATCGCCGTTTCACACGAAAGAAACCTGAATTTATCAGTTTAAATAGTTAAAAACAGCGTTTTTCTATGTTTTTGCAAGTTTAAAACAGCAATTTTATCGTCATTTCTCATAAATCGCCGTTTCACACGAAAGAAACATGAATTTATCAGTTTGAATAGTTCAAAAACAGCGTTTTTCTATGTTTTTGCAAGTTTAAAACAGCAGTTT
The DNA here is from genome assembly GCA_963942605.1 of Poecilus cupreus. NCBI lineage: Eukaryota > Metazoa > Arthropoda > Insecta > Coleoptera > Carabidae > Poecilus > Poecilus cupreus. The sequence continues at coordinate 16,038 of CAWWDY010000090.1, read as the reverse complement.
TATCGTGATTTCACAAAAATCCACCGTTTCGAACGAAAGAAACCTGAATTTATCAGTTTGAATAGTTAAAAACAGCGTTTTTCTATGTTTTTGCAAGTTTAAAACAGCAATTTTATCGTCATTTCTCATAAATCGCCGTTTCACACGAAAGAAACAAGAATTTATCAGTTTGAATAGTTGAAAACAGCGTTTTTCTATGTTTTTGCAAGTTTAAAACAGCAATTTTATCGTCATTTCTCATAAATCGCCGTTTCACACGAAAGAAACATGAATTTGTCAGTTTGAATAGTTCAAAACAGCGTTTTTCTATGTTTTTGCAAGTTTAAAACAGCAATTTTATCGTCATTTCTCATAAATCGCCGTTTCACACGAAAGAAACATGAATTTGTCAGTTTGAATAGTTAAAAGCAGCGTTTTTCTATGTTTTTGCAAGTTTAAAACAGTAATTTTATCGTCATTTCTCATAAATCGCCGTTTCACACGAAAGAAACCTGAATTTATCAGTTTGAATAGTTAAAAACAGCGTTTTTCTATGTTTTTGCAAGTTTAAAACAGCAATTTTATCGTCATTTCTTATAAATCGCCGTTTCACACGAAAGAAACATGAATTTATCAGTTTGAATAGTTCAAAACAGCGTTTTTCTATGTTTTTGCAAGTTTAAAACAGCAGTTTTATCGTGATTTCACAAAAATCCACCATTTCGAACGAAAGAAACCTGAATTTATCAGTTTGAATAGTTAAAAACAGCGTTTTTCTATGTTTTTGCAAGTTTAAAACAGCAATTTTATCGTCATTTCTCATAAGTCGCCGTTTCACACGAAAGAAACCTGAATTTTTCGTTTGAATAGTTAAAAACAGCGTTTTTCTATGTTTTTGCAAGTTTAAAACAGCAATTTTATAGTCATTTCTCATAAATCGCCGTTTCACACACAAGAAACATGAATTTGTCAGTTTGAATAGTTAAAAACAGCGTTTTTCTATGTTTTTGAAAGGTTAAAACAGCAATTTTATCGTCTTTCTCATAAATTGCCGTTTCACACGAAAGAAACATGAATTTGTCAGTTTGAATAGTTCAAAACAGCGTTTTTCTATGTTTTAAAACAGCAATTTTATCGTCATTTCTCATAAATCGCCGTTTCACACGAAAGAAACATGAATTTGTCAGTTTAAAAAGTTCAAAACAGCGTTTTTCTATGTTTTTTCATGTTTAAAACAGCAATTTTATCGTCATTTCTCATAAATCGCCGTTTCACACGAAAGAAACCTGAATTTATCAGTTTAAATAGTTAAAAACAGCGTTTTTCTATGTTTTTGCAAGTTTAAAACAGCAATTTTATCGTCATTTCTCATAAATCGCCGTTTCACACGAAAGAAACATGAATTTATCTGTTTGAATAGTTCAAAAACAGCGTTTTTCTATGTTTTTGCAAGTTTAAAACAGCAGTTTTATCGTGATTTCACAAAAATCCACCGTTTCGAACGAAAGAAACCTGAATTTATCAGTTTGAATAGTTAAAAACAGCGTTTTTCTATGTTTTTGGAAGTTTAAAACAGCAATTTTATCGTCATTTCTCATAAATCGCCGTTTCACACGAAAGAAACATGAATTTATCAGTTTAAATAGTTAAAAACAGCGTTTTTCTATGTTTTTGCAATTTTAAAACAGCAATTTTATCGTCATTTCTCATAAATCGCCGTTTCACACGAAAGAAACATGAATTTATCAGTTTGAATAGTTAAAAAAAACGTTTTTCTATGTTTTTGCAAGTTTAAAACAGCAATTTTATCGTCATTACTCATAAATCGCCGTTTCACACGAAAGAAACATGAATTTATCAGTTTGAATAGTTCAAAACAGCGTTTTTCTATGTTTTTGCAAGTTTAAAACAGCAGTTTTATCGTGATTTCACAAAAATCCACCGTTTCGAACGAAAGAAACCTGAATTTATCAGTTTGAATAGTTAAAAACAGCGTTTTTCTATGTTTTTGCAAGTTTAAAACAGCAATTTTATCGTCATTTCTCATAAATCGCCGTTTCACACGAAAGAAACATGAATTTATCAGTTTGAATAGTTCAAAACAGCGTTTTTCTATGTTTTTGCAAGTTTAAAACAGCAGTTTTATCGTGATTTCACAAAAATCCACCGTTTCGAACGAAAGAAACCTGAATTTATCAGTTTGAATAGTTAAAAACAGCGTTTTTCTATGTTTTTGCAAGTTTAAAACAGCAATTTTATCGTCATTTCTCAGAAATCGCCGTTTCACACGAAAGAAACATGAATTTATCAGTTTGAATAGTTAAAAACAGCGTTTTTCTATGTTTTTGCAAGTTTAAAACAGCAATTTTATCGTCATTTCTCATAAATCGCCGTTTCACACGAAAGAAACATGAATTTATCAGTTTGAGTAGTTAAAAACAGCGTTTTTCTATGTTTTTGCAAGTTTAAAACAGCAATTTTATCGTCATTTCTCATAAATCGCCGTTTCACACGCAAGAAACATGAATTTATCAGTTTGAATAGTTTAAAACAGCGTTTTTCTATGTTTTTGCAAGTTTAAAACAGCAGTTTTATCGTGATTTCACAAAAATCCACCGTTTCGAACGAAAGAAACCTGAATTTATCAGTTTGAATAGTTAAAAACAGCGTTTTTCTATGTTTTTGCAAGTTTAGAACAGCAATTTTATCGTCATTTCTCATAAATCGCCGTTTCACACGAAAGAAACATGAATTTATCAGTTTGAATAGTTAAAAACAGCGTTTTTTTATGTTTTTGCAAGTTTAAAACAGCAATTTTATCGTCATTTCTCATAAGTCGCCGTTTCACACGAAAGAAACATGAATTTGTCAGTTTGAATAGTTCAAAACAGCGTTTTTCTATGTTTTTGCAAGTTTAAAACAGCAATTTTATCGTCATTTCTCATAAATTTTTGTTTCACACGAAAGAAACATGAATTTGTCAGTTTGAATAGTTCAAAACAGCGTTTTTCTATGTTTTTTCATGTTTAAAACAGCAATTTTATCGTCATTTCTCATAAATCGCCGTTTCACACGAAAGAAACATGAATTTGTCAGTTATATAGTTGAAAACAGCGTTTTTCTATGTTTTTGCAAGTTTAAAACAGCAATTTTATCGTCATTTCTCATAAATCGCCGTTTCACACGAAAGAAACATGAATTTATCAGTTTGAATAGTTAAAAACAGCGTTTTTCTATGTTTTTGCAAGTTTAAAACAGCAATTTTATCGTCATTTCTCATAAATCGCCGTTTCACACGAAAGAAACATGAATTTGTCAGTTTGAATAGTTCAAAACAGCGTTTTTCTATGTTTTTGCAAGTTTAAAACAGCAATTTTATCGTCATTTCTCATAAATCGCCGTTTCACACGAAAGAAACATGAATTTATCAGTTTGAATAGTTCAAAACAGCGTTTTTCTATGTTTTTGCAAGTTTAAAACAGCAGTTTTATCGTGATTTCACAAAAATCCACAGTTTCGAACGAAAAAAACCTGAATTTATCAGTTTGAATAGTTAAAAACAGCGTTTTTCTATGTTTTTGCAAGTTTAAAACAGCAATTTTATCGTCATTTCTCATAAATCGCCGTTTCACACGAAAGAAACATGAATTTATCAGTTTGAATAGTTAAAAACAGCGTTTTTCTATGTTTTTGCAAGTTTAAAACAGCAATTTTATCGTCATTTCTCATAAATCGCCGTTTCACACGAAAGAAACATGAATTTGTCAGTTTGAATAGTTAAAACCAGCGTTTTTCTATGTTTTTGCAAGTTTAAAACAGCAGTTTTATCGTGATTTCACAAAAATCCACCGATTCGAACGAAAGAAACCTGAATTTATCAGTTTGAATAGTTAAAACAGCGTTTTTCTATGTTTTTGCAAGTTTAAAACAGCAATTTTATCGTCATTTCTCATAAATCGCCGTTTCACACGAAAGAAACATGAATTTATCAGTTTGAATAGTTCAAAACAGCGTTTTTCTATGTTTTTGCAAGTTTAAAACAGCAGTTTTATCGTGATTTCACAAAAATCCACCGTTTCGAACGAAAGAAACCTGAATTTATCAGTTTGAATAGTTAAAAACAGCGTTTTTTCTATGGTTTTGCAAGTTTAAAACAGCAATTTTATCGTCATTTCTCATAAATCGCCGTTTCACACGAAAGAAACATGAATTTATCAGTTTGAATAGTTAAAAACAGCGTTTTTCTATGTTTTTGCAAGTTTAAAACAGCAATTTTATCGTCATTTCTCATAAATCGCCGTTTCACACGAAAGAAACATGAATTTATCAGTTTGAATAGTTAAAAACAGCGTTTTTTCTATGTTTTTGCAAGTTTAAAACAGCAACTTTATCGTCATTTCTCATAAATCGCCGTTTCACACGAAAGAAACATGAATTTATCAGTTTGAATAGTTCAAAACAGCGTTTTTCTATGTTTTTGCAAGTTTAAAACAGCAGTTTTATCGTGATTTCACAAAATCCACCGTTTCGAACGAAAGAAACCTGAATTTATCAGTTTGAATAGTTAAAAACAGCGTTTTTCTATGTTTTTGCAAGTTTAAAACAGCAATTTTATCGTCATTTCTCATAAATCGCCGTTTCACACGAAAGAAACATGAATTTATCAGTTTGAATAGTTAAAAACAGCGTTTTTCTATGTTTTTGCAAGTTTAAAACAGCAATTTTATCGTCATTTCTCATAAATCGCCGTTTCACACGAAAGAAACATGAATTTATCAGTTTGAGTAGTTAAAAACAGCGTTTTTCTATGTTTTTGCAAGTTTAAAACAGCAATTTTATCGTCATTTCTCATAAATCGCCGTTTCACACGCAAGAAACATGAATTTATTAGTTTGAATAGTTCAAAACAGCGTTTTTCTATGTTTTTGCAAGTTTAAAACAGCAGTTTTATCGTGATTTCACAAAAATCCACCGTTTCGAACGAAAGAAACCTGAATTTATCAGTTTGAATAGTTAAAAACAGCGTTTTTCTATGTTTTTGCAAGTTTAGAACAGCAATTTTATCGTCATTTCTCATAAATCGCCGTTTCACACGAAAGAAACATGAATTTATCAGTTTGAATAGTTAAAAACAGCGTTTTTTTATGTTTTTGCAAGTTTAAAACAGCAATTTTATCGTCATTTCTCATAAGTCGCCGTTTCACACGAAAGAAACATGAATTTGTCAGTTTGAATAGTTCAAAACAGCGTTTTTCTATGTTTTTGCAAGTTTAAAACAGCAATTTTATCGTCATTTCTCATAAATTTTTGTTTCACACGAAAGAAACATGAATTTGTCAGTTTGAATAGTTCAAAACAGCGTTTTTCTATGTTTTTTCATGTTTAAAACAGCAATTTTATCGTCATTTCTCATAAATCGCCGTTTCACACGAAAGAAACATGAATTTGTCAGTTATATAGTTGAAAACAGCGTTTTTCTATGTTTTTGCAAGTTTAAAACAGCAATTTTATCGTCATTTCTCATAAATCGCCGTTTCACACGAAAGAAACATGAATTTATCAGTTTGAATAGTTAAAAACAGCGTTTTTCTATGTTTTTGCAAGTTTAAAACAGCAATTTTATCGGTCATTTCTCATAAATCGCCGTTTCACACGAAAGAAACATGAATTTGTCAGTTTGAATAGTTCAAAACAGCGTTTTTCTATGTTTTTGCAAGTTTAAACAGCAATTTTATCGTCATTTCTCATAAATCGCCGTTTCACACGAAAGAAACATGAATTTATCAGTTTGAATAGTTCAAAACAGCGTTTTTCTATGTTTTTGCAAGTTTAAAACAGCAGTTTTATCGTGATTTCACAAAAATCCACAGTTTCGAACGAAAAAAACCTGAATTTATCAGTTTGAATAGTTAAAAACAGCGTTTTTCTATGTTTTTGCAAGTTTAAAACAGCAATTTTATCGTCATTTCTCATAAATCGCCGTTTCACACGAAAGAAACATGAATTTATCAGTTTGAATAGTTAAAAACAGCGTTTTTCTATGTTTTTGCAAGTTTAAAACAGCAATTTTATCGTCATTTCTCATAAATCGCCGTTTCACACGAAAGAAACATGAATTTGTCAGTTTGAATAGTTAAAACCAGCGTTTTTCTATGTTTTTGCAAGTTTAAAACAGCAGTTTTATCGTGATTTCACAAAAATCCACCGATTCGAACGAAAGAAACCTGAATTTATCAGTTTGAATAGTTAAAACAGCGTTTTCTATGTTTTTGCAAGTTTAAAACAGCAATTTTATCGTCATTTCTCATAAATCGCCGTTTCACACGAAAGAAACATGAATTTATCAGTTTGAATAGTTCAAAACAGCGTTTTTCTATGTTTTTGCAAGTTTAAAACAGCAGTTTTATCGTGATTTCACAAAAATCCACCGTTTCGAACGAAAGAAACCTGAATTTAATCAGTTTGAATAGTTAAAAACAGCGTTTTTCTATGGTTTTGCAAGTTTAAAACAGCAATTTTATCGTCATTTCTCATAAATCGCCGTTTCACACGAAAGAAACATGAATTTATCAGTTTGAATAGTTAAAAACAGCGTTTTTCTATGTTTTTGCAAGTTTAAAACAGCAATTTTATCGTCATTTCTCATAAATCGCCGTTTCACACGAAAGAAACATGAATTTATCAGTTTGAATAGTTAAAAACAGCGTTTTTCTATGTTTTTGCAAGTTTAAAACAGCAACTTTATCGTCATTTCTCATAAATCGCCGTTTCACACGAAAGAAACATGAATTTATCAGTTTGAATAGTTCAAAACAGCGTTTTCTATGTTTTTGCAAGTTTAAAACAGCAGTTTTATCGTGATTTCACAAAAATCCACCGTTTCGAACGAAAGAAACCTGAATTTATCAGTTTGAATAGTTAAAAACAGCGTTTTTCTATGTTTTTGCAAGTTTAAAACAGCAATTTTATCGTCATTTCTCATAAATCGCCGTTTCACACGAAAGAAACATGAATTTATCAGTTTGAATAGTTAAAAACAGCGTTTTTCTATGTTTTTGCAAGTTTAAAACAGCAATTTTATCGTCATTTCTCATAAATCGCCGTTTCACACGAAAGAAACATGAATTTATCAGTTTGAGTAGTTAAAACAGCGTTTTTCTATGTTTTTGCAAGTTTAAAACAGCAATTTTATCGTCATTTCTCATAAATCGCCGTTTCACACGCAAGAAACATGAATTTATTAGTTTGAATAGTTCAAAACAGCGTTTTTCTATGTTTTTGCAGTTTAAAACAGCAGTTTTATCGTGATTTCACAAAAATCCACCGTTTCGAACGAAAGAAACCTGAATTTATCAGTTTGAATAGTTAAAAACAGCGTTTTTCTATGTTTTTGCAAGTTTAGAACAGCAATTTTATCGTCATTTCTCATAAATCGCCGTTTCACACGAAAGAAACATGAATTTATCAGTTTGAATAGTTAAAAACAGCGTTTTTTTATGTTTTTGCAAGTTTAAAACAGCAATTTTATCGTCATTTCTCATAAGTCGCCGTTTCACACGAAAGAAACATGAATTTGTCAGTTTGAATAGTTCAAAACAGCGTTTTTCTATGTTTTTGCAAGTTTAAAACAGCAATTTTATCGTCATTTCTCATAAATTGTTGTTTCACACGAAAGAAACATGAATTTGTCAGTTTGAATAGTTCAAAACAGCGTTTTTCTATGTTTTTTCATGTTTAAAACAGCAATTTTATCGTCATTTCTCATAAATCGCCGTTTCACACGAAAGAAACATGAATTTGTCAGTTATATAGTTGAAAACAGCGTTTTTCTATGTTTTTGCAAGTTTAAAACAGCAATTTTATCGTCATTTCTCATAAATCGCCGTTTCACACGAAAGAAACATGAATTTATCAGTTTGAATAGTTAAAAACAGCGTTTTTCTATGTTTTTGCAAGTTTAAAACAGCAATTTTATCGTCATTTCTCATAAATCGCCGTTTCACACGAAAGAAACATGAATTTGTCAGTTTGAATAGTTCAAAACAGCGTTTTTCTATGTTTTTGCAAGTTTAAAACAGCAATTTTATCGTCATTTCTCATAAATCGCCGTTTCACACGAAAGAAACATGAATTTATCAGTTTGAATAGTTCAAAACAGCGTTTTTTCTATGTTTTTGCAAGTTTAAAACAGCAGTTTTATCGTGATTTTACAAAAATCCACCGTTTCGAACGAAAGAAACCTGAATTTATCAGTTTGAATAGTTAAAACAGCGTTTTTCTATGTTTTTGCAAGTTTAAAACAGCAATTTTATCGTCATTTCTCATAAATCGCCGTTTCACACGAAAGAAACATGAATTTATCAGTTTGAATAGTTAAAAACAGCGTTTTTCTATGTTTTTGCAAGTTTAAAACAGCAATTTTATCGTCATTTCTCATAAATCGCCGTTTCACACGAAAGAAACATGAATTTGTCAGTTTGAATAGTTAAAACCAGCGTTTTTCTATGTTTTTGCAAGTTTAAAACAGCAGTTTTTATCGTGATTTCACAAAAATCCACCGATTCGAACGAAAGAAACCTGAATTTATCAGTTTGAATAGTTAAAACAGCGTTTTTCTATGTTTTTGCAAGTTTAAAACAGCAATTTTATCGTCATTTCTCATAATCGCCGTTTCACACGAAAGAAACATGAATTTATCAGTTTGAATAGTTCAAAACAGCGTTTTTCTATGTTTTTGCAAGTTTAAAACAGCAGTTTTATCGTGATTTCACAAAAATCCACCGTTTCGAACGAAAGAAACCTGAATTTATCAGTTTGAATAGTTAAAAACAGCGTTTTTCTATGGTTTTGCAAGTTTAAAACAGCAATTTTATCGTCATTTCTCATAATCGCCGTTTCACACGAAAGAAACATGAATTTATCAGTTTGAATAGTTAAAAACAGCGTTTTTCTATGTTTTTGCAAGTTTAAAACAGCAATTTTATCGTCATTTCTCATAAATCGCCGTTTCACACGAAAGAAACATGAATTTATCAGTTTGAATAGTTAAAAACAGCGTTTTTCTATGTTTTTGCAAGTTTAAAACAGCAACTTTATCGTCATTTCTCATAAATCGCCGTTTCACACGAAAGAAACATGAATTTATCAGTTTGAATAGTTCAAAACAGCGTTTTTCTATGTTTTTGCAAGTTTAAAACAGCAGTTTTATCGTGATTTCACAAAAATCCACCGTTTCGAACGAAAGAAACCTGAATTTATCAGTTTGAATAGTTAAAAACAGCGTTTTTCTATGTTTTTGCAAGTTTAAAACAGCAATTTTATCGTCATTTCTCATAAATCGCCGTTTCACACGAAAGAAACATGAATTTATCAGTTTGAATAGTTAAAAACAGCGTTTTTCTATGTTTTTGCAAGTTTAAAACAGCAATTTTATCGTCATTTCTCATAAATCGCCGTTTCACACGAAAGAAACATGAATTTATCAGTTTGAATAGTTAAAAACAGCGTTTTTCTATGTTTTTGCAAGTTTAAAACAGCAATTTTATCGTCATTTCTCATAAATCGCCGTTTCACACGAAAGAAACATGAATTTATCAGTTTGAATAGTTTAAAACAGCGTTTTTCTATGTTTTTGCAAGTTTAAAACAGCAGTTTTATCGTGATTTCACAAAAATCCACCGTTTCTAACGAAAGAAACCTGAATTTATCAGTTTGAATAGTTAAAAACAGCGTTTTTCTATGTTATTGCAAGTTTAAAACAGCAATTTTATCGTCATTTCTCATAAATCGCCGTTTCACACGAAAGAAACATGAATTTATCAGTTTGAATAGTTAAAAACAGCGTTTTTCTATGTTTTTGCAAGTTTAAAACAGCAATTTTATCGTCATTTCTCATAAATCGCCGTTTCACACGAGAGAAACATGAATTTGTCAGTTTGAATAGTTCAAAACAGCGTTTTTCTATGTTTTTGCAAGTTTAAAACAGCAATTTTTCGTCATTTCCCATAAATTGTTGTTTCACACGAAAGAAACATGAATTTGTCAGTTTGAATAGTTCAAAACAGCGTTTTTCTTTGTTTTTTCATGTTTAAAACAGCAATTTTATCGTCATTTCTCATAAATCGCCGTTTCACACGAAAGAAACATGAATTTGTCAGTTATATAGTTGAAAACAGCGTTTTTCTATGTTTTTGCAAGTTTAAAACAGCAATTTTATCGTCATTTCTCATAAATCGCCGTTTCACACGAAAGAAACATGAATTTGTCAGTTTCAATAGTTCAAAACAGCGTTTTTCTATGTTTTTGCAAGTTTAAAACAGCAAATTTATCGTCATTTCTTATAAAACGCCGTTTCACACGAAAGAAACTTGAATTTGTCAGTTTGAATAGTTAAAAACAGCGTTTTTCTATGTTTTTGCAAGTTTAAAACAGCAATTTTATCGTCATTTCTCATAAATCGCCGCTTCACACGAAAGAAACCTGAATTTATCAGTTTGAATAGTTAAAAACAGCGTTTTTCTATGTTTTTGCAAGTTTAAAACAGCAATTTTATCGTCATTTCTCATAAATCGCCGTTTCACACAAAAGAAACATGAATTTATCAGTTTGAATAGTTCAAAACAGCGTTTTTCTATGTTTTTGCAAGTTTAAAACAGCAGTTTTATCGTGATTTCACAAAAATCCACCGTTTCGAACGAAAGAAACCTGAATTTATCAGTTTGAATAGTTAAAAACAGCGTTTTTCTATGTTTTTGCAAGTTTAAAACAGCAATTTTATCGTCATTTCTCATAAATCGCCGTTTCACACGAAAGAAACATGAATTTATCAGTTTGAATAGTTAAAAACAGCGTTTTTCTATGTTTTTGCAAGTTTAAAACAGCAATTTTATCGTCATTTCTCATAAATCGCCGTTTCACACGAAAGAAACATGAATTTATCAGTTTGAATAGTTCAAAACAGCGTTTTTCTATGTTTTTGCAAGTTTAAAACAGCAGTTTTATCGTGATTTCACAAAAATCCACCGTTTCGAACGAAAGAAACCTGAATTTATCAGTTTGAACAGTTAAAAACAGCGTTTTTCTATGTTTTTGCAAGTTTAAAACAGCAATTTTATCGTCATTTCTCATAAATCGCCGTTTCACACGTAAGAAACATGAATTTATCAGTTTGAATAGTTAAAAACAGCGTTTTTCTATGTTTTTGCAAGTTTAAAACAGCAATTTTATCGTCATTTCTCATAAATCGCCGTTTCACACGAAAGAAACATGAATTTGTCAGTTTGAATAGTTCAAAACAGCGTTTTTCTATGTTTTTGCAAGTTTAAAACAGCAATTTTTCGTCATTTCCCATAAATTGTTGTTTCACACGAAAGAAACATGAATTTGTCAGTTTGAATAGTTCAAAACAGCGTTTTTCTATGTTTTTTCATGTTTAAAACAGCAATTTTATCGTCATTTCTCATAAATCGCCGTTTCACACGAAAGAAACATGAATTTGTCAGTTATATAGTTGAAAACAGCGTTTTTCTATGTTTTTGCAAGTTTAAAACAGCAATTTTATCGTCATTTCTCATAAATCGCCGTTTCACACGAAAGAAACATGAATTTGTCAGTTTGAATAGTTCAAAACAGCGTTTTTCTATGTTTTTGCAAGTTTAAAACAGCAATTTTATCGTCATTTCTTATAAAACGCCGTTTCACACGAAAGAAACTTGAATTTGTCAGTTTGAATAGTTAAAAACAGCGTTTTTCTATGTTTTTGCAAGTTTAAAACAGCAATTTTATCGTCATTTCTCATAAATCGCCGCTTCACACGAAAGAAACCTGAATTTATCAGTTTGAATAGTTCAAAACAGCGTTTTTCTATGTTTTTGCAAGTTTAAAACAGCAATTTTTCGTCATTTCCCATAAATTGTTGTTTCACACGAAAGAAACATGAATTTGTCAGTTTGAATAGTTCAAAACAGCGTTTTTCTATGTTTTTTCATGTTTAAAACAGCAATTTTATCGTCATTTCTCATAAATCGCCGTTTCACACGTAAGAAACATGAATTTATCAGTTTGAATAGTTAAAAACAGCGTTTTTCTATGTTTTTGCAAGTTTAAAACAGCAATTTTATCGTCATTTCTCATAAATCGCCGTTTCACACGAAAGAAACATGAATTTGTCAGTTTGAATAGTTCAAAACAGCGTTTTTCTATGTTTTTGCAAGTTTAAAACAGCAATTTTTCGTCATTTCCCATAAATTGTTGTTTCACACGAAAGAAACATGAATTTGTCAGTTTGAATAGTTCAAAACAGCGTTTTTCTATGTTTTTTCATGTTTAAAACAGCAATTTTATCGTCATTTCTCATAAATCGCCGTTTCACACGAAAGAAACATGAATTTGTCAGTTATATAGTTGAAAACAGCGTTTTTCTATGTTTTTGCAAGTTTAAAACAGCAATTTTATCGTCATTTCTCATAAATCGCCGTTTCACACGAAAGAAACATGAATTTGTCAGTTTGAATAGTTCAAAACAGCGTTTTTCTATGTTTTTGCAAGTTTAAAACAGCAATTTTATCGTCATTTCTTATAAAACGCCGTTTCACACGAAAGAAACTTGAATTTGTCAGTTTGAATAGTTAAAAACAGCGTTTTTCTATGTTTTTGCAAGTTTAAAACAGCAATTTTATCGTCATTTCTCATAAATCGCCGCTTCACACGAAAGAAACCTGAATTTATCAGTTTGAATAGTTCAAAACAGCGTTTTTCTATGTTTTTGCAAGTTTAAAACAGCAATTTTTCGTCATTTCCCATAAATTGTTGTTTCACACGAAAGAAACATGAATTTGTCAGTTTGAATAGTTCAAAACAGCGTTTTTCTATGTTTTTTCATGTTTAAAACAGCAATTTTATCGTCATTTCTCATAAATCGCCGTTTCACACGAAAGAAACATGAATTTGTCAGTTATATAGTTGAAAACAGCGTTTTTCTAGGTTTTTGCAAGTTTAAAACAGCAATTTTATCGTCATTTCTCATAAATCGCCGTTTCACACGAAAGAAACATGAATTTGTCAGTTTGAATAGTTCAAAACAGCGTTTTTCTATGTTTTTGCAAGTTTAAAACAGCAATTTTATCGTCATTTCTTATAAAACGCCGTTTCACACGAAAGAAACTTGAATTTGTCAGTTTGAATAGTTAAAAACAGCGTTTTTCTATGTTTTTGCAAGTTTAAAACAGCAATTTTATCGTCATTTCTCATAAATCGCCGCTTCAAACGAAAGAAACCTGAATTTATCAGTTTGAATAGTTAAAAACAGCGTTTTTCTATGTTTTTGCAAGTTTAAAACAGCAATTTTATCGTCATTTCTCATAAATCGCCGTTTCACACGAAAGAAACATGAATTTATCAGTTTGAATAGTTCAAAACAGCGTTTTTCTATGTTTTTGCAAGTTTAAAACAGCAGTTTTATCGTGATTTCACAAAAATCCACCGTTTCGAACGGAAGAAACCTGAATTTATCAGTTTGAATAGTTAAAAACAGCGTTTTTCTATGTTTTTGCAAGTTTAAAACAGCAATTTTATCGTCATTTCTCATAAATCGCCGTTTCACACGAAAGAAACATGAATTTATCAGTTTGAATAGTTCAAAACAGCGTTTTTCTATGTTTTTGCAAGTTTAAAACAGCAGTTTTATCGTGATTTCACAAAAATCCACCGTTTCGAACGAAAGAAACCTGAATTTATCAGTTTGAATAGTTAAAAACAGCGTTTTTCTATGTTTTTGCAAGTTTAAAACAGCAATTTTATCGTCATTTCTCATAAATCGCCGTTTCACACGAAAGAAACATGAATTTATCAGTTTGAATAGTTAAAAACAGCGTTTTTCTATGTTTTTGCAAGTTTAAAACAGCAATTTTATCGTCATTTCTCATAAATCGCCGTTTCACACGAAAGAAACATGAATTTGTCAGTTTGAATAGTTCAAAACAGCGTTTTTCTATGTTTTTGCAAGTTTAAAACAGCAATTTTATCGTCATTTCTCTTAAATCGCCGTTTCACACGAAAGAAACATGAATTTATCAGTTTGAATAGTTCAAAACAGCGTTTTTCTATGTTTTTGCATGTTTAAAACAGCAATTTTATCGTCATTTCTCATAAATCGCCGCTTCACACGAAATAAACCTGAATTTATCAGTTTGAATAGTTAAAAACAGCGTTTTTCTATGTTTTTGCAAGTTTAAAACAGCAATTTTATCGTCATTTCTCATAAATCGCCGTTTCACACGAAAGAAACATGAATTTATCAGTTTGAATAGTTCAAAACAGCGTTTTTCTATGTTATTGCAAGTTTAAAACAGCAGTTTTATCGTGATTTCACAAAAATCCACCGTTTCGAACGAAAGAAACCTGAATTTATCAGTTTGAATAGTTAGAAACAGCGTTTTTCTATGTTTTTGCAAGTTTAAAACAGCAATTTTATCGTCATTTCTCATAAATCGCCGTTTCACACGAAAGAAACATGAATTTGTCAGTTATATAGTTGAAAACAGCGTTTTTCTATGTTTTTGCAAGTTTAAAACAGCAATTTTATCGTCATTTCTCATAAATCGCCGTTTCACACGAAAGAAACATGAATTTATCAGTTTGAATAGTTAAAAACAGCGTTTTTCTATGTTTTTGCAAGTTTAAAACAGCAATTTTATCGTCATTTCTCATAAATCGCCGTTTCACACGAAAGAAACATGAATTTGTCAGTTTGAATAGTTCAAAACAGCGTTTTTCTATGTTTTTGCAAGTTTAAAACAGCAATTTTATCGTCATTTCTCATAAATCGCCGTTTCACACGAAAGAAACATGAATTTATCAGTTTGAATAGTTCAAAACAGCGTTTTTCTATGTTTTTGCAAGTTTAAAACAGCAGTTTTATCGTGATTTCACAAAAATCCACCGTTTCGAACGAAAGAAACCTGAATTTATCAGTTTGAATAGTTAAAAACAGCGTTTTTCTATGTTTTTGCAAGTTTAAAACAGCAATTTTATCGTCATTTCTCATAAATCGCCGTTTCACACGAAAGAAACATGAATTTATCAGTTTGAATAGTTAAAAACAGCGTTTTTCTATGTTTTTGCAAGTTTAAAACAGCAATTTTATCGTCATTTCTCATAAATCGCCGTTTCACACGAAAGAAACATGAATTTGTCAGTTTGAATAGTTCAAAACAGCGTTTTTCTATGTTTTTGCAAGTTTAAAACAGCAATTTTATCGTCATTTCTCATAAATCGCCGTTTCACACGAAAGAAACATGAATTTGTCAGTTTGAATAGTTCAAAACAGAGTTTTTCTATGTTTTTTCATGTTTAAAACAGCAATTTTATCGTCATTTCTCATAAATCGCCGTTTCACACGAAAGAAACATGAATTTGTCAGTTTGAATAGTTGAAAACAGCGTTTTTCTATGTTTTTGCAAGTTTAAAACAGCAATTTTATCGTCATTTCTCATAAATCGCCGTTTCACACGAAAGAAACATGAATTTATCAGTTTGAATAGTTCAAAACAGCGTTTTTCTATGTTTTTGCAAGTTTAAAACAGCAATTTTATCGTGATTTCTCATAAAACGCCGTTTCACACGAAAAAAACATGAATTTGTCAGTTTAAATAGTTAAAAACAGCGTTTTTCTATGTTTTTGCAAGTTTAAAACAGCAATTTTATCGTCATTTCTCATAAGTCGCCGTTTCACACGAAAGAAACCTGAATTTATCAGTTTGAATAGTTAAAAACAGCGTTTTTCTATGTTTTTGCAAGTTTAAAACAGCAATTTTATCGTCATTTCTCATAAATCGCCGTTTCACACGAAAGAAACATGAATTTATCAGTTTGAATAGTTCAAAACAGCGTTTTTCTATGTTTTTGCAAGTTTAAATCAGCAGTTTTATCGTGATTTCACAAAAATCCACCGTTTCGAACGAAAGAAACCTGAATTTATCAGTTTGAATAGTTAAAAACAGCGTTTTTCTATGTTTTTGCAAGTTTAAAACAGCATATTTATCGTCATTTCTCATAAATCGC
>CAWWDY010000089.1:0-26201 GCA_963942605.1 Poecilus cupreus | reverse complement strand
ATGCTTTTGCATGCTTAAAACAGCATTTTTATCTTGCTTTCACCAACATTAGCTATTATACACGACAGAAACATGAATATGACAGTTAAGATACTTGAAAACAGCATTTTGTATGTTTTTGCAAGCTGAAAACAACTATTTTATCTTGATTTTGAAAACATAAGCCATTACACACGACATATACATGAATATGATATTTTAAATACCTAAAAACGTTGTTTTGTATGCTTTTGCATGCTTAAAACAGCAATTTTATCTTGATTTCACCAACATTAGCCATTATACACGACAGAAACATGAATATGACAGTTAAAATAATTGAAAACAGCATTTGTATGTTTTTGCAAGCTGAAAATTGCTATTTTATCTTGATTTTGCAAACATAAGCCATTACACACGACATATACATGAATATGACAGTTTAAGTACTTGAAAACGGTGTTTTGTATGCTTTTGCATGCTTAAAACAGCATTTTTATCTTGCTTTCACCAACATTAGCTATTATACACGAGAGAAACATGAATATGACAGTTTAAATACTTGAAAACAGCATTTTGTATGTTTTTGCAAGCTGAAAACAGTTTTTTTTATATTGATTTTGCAAACATAAGCCATTACACACGACATATACATGAATATGACAGTTCAAATACTTGAAAACGGTGTTTTGTATTCTTTTGCATGCTTAAAACAGCATTTTTATCTTGCTTTCACCAACATTAGCTATTATACACGACAGAAACATAAATATGACAGTTTAAATACTTGAAATCAGCATTTTGTAGGTTTTTGCAAGCTGAAAACAGCTATTTTATCTTGATTTTGCAAACATAAGCCATTACACACGACACATACATGAATATGACAGTTAAAATACTTAAAAAGGGTGTTTTGTATGCCTTTGCATGCTTAAAACAGCATTTTTATCTTGCTTTCATCAACATTAGCTATTATACACGACAGAAACATGAATATGACAGTTTAAATACTTGAAAACAGCATTTTGTATCTTTTTGCAAGCTGAAAACAGCTATTTATCTTGATTTTGCAAACATAAACCATTACACACGACATATAAATGAATATGACAGTTTAAATACTTGAAAACGGTGTTTTGTATGCTTTTGCATGCTTAAAACAGCATTTTTATCTTGCTTTCACCAACATTAGCTATTATACACGACAGAAACATGAATATGACAGTTTAAATAATTGAAAACTGCATTTTGTATGTTTTTGCAAGCTGAAAACAGCTATTTTATCTTGATTTTGCAAACATAAGCCATTACACACGACATATACATCAATATGACAGTTTAAATACTTGAAAACGATGTTTTGTATGCTTCTGCATGCTTAAAACAGCATTTTTATCTTGCTTTCACCAACATTAGCTATTATACACGAGAGAAACATGAATATGACAGTTTAAATACTTGAAAACAGCATTTTGTATGTTTTTGCAAGCTGAAAACAGATATTTTATATTGATTTTGCAAACATAAGCCATTACACACGACATATATATGAATATGATAGTTTAAATACTTAAAAATGGTGTTTTGTATGCTTTTGCATGCTTAGAACAGCATTTTTATCTTGCTTTCACCAACATTAGCTATTACACACGACAGAAACATGAATATGACAGTTTAAATACTTGAAAACAGCATTTTGTATGTTTTTGCAAGCTGAAAACAGCTATTTTATTTTGATTTTGTAAACATAAGCCATTATACACGACATATACATGAATTTGACAGTTTAAATACTTGAAAACCGTGTTATGTATGCTTTTGCATGCTTAAAACAGCATTTTTATCTTGCTTTCACCAACATTAGCTATAATACACGACAGAAACATGAATATGACAGTTAAAATACTTGAAAACAGCAATTTGTATGTTTTTGCAAGCTGAAAACAGCTATTTTATCTTGATTTTGCAAACATAAGCCTTTACACACGACATATACATGAATATGACATTTAAATACTTGAAAACCGTGTTTTGTATGCTTTTGCATGCTTAAAACAGCATTTTTATCTTGCTTTTACCAACATTAGCTATTATACACGACAGAAACATGAATATGACAGTTAAGATACTTGAAAACAGCATTTTGTATGTTTTTGCAAGCTGAAAACAACTATTTTATCTTGATTTTGAAAACATGAGCCATTACACACGACATATACATGAATATGATATTTTAAATACCTAAAAACGTTGTTTTGTATGCTTTTGCATGCTTAAAACAGCAATTTTATCTTGATTTCACCAACATTAGCCATTATACACGACAGAAACATGAATATGACAGTTAAAATAATTGAAAACAGCATTTTGTATGTTTTTGCATGCTGAAAACTGCTATTTTATCATGATTTTGCAAACATAAGCCATTACACACGACATATGAATAAATATGACAGTTTAAATACTTGAAAACGGTGTTTTGTATGCTTTTGCATGCTTAAAACATCATTTTTATCTTGCTTTCACCAACATTAGCTATTATACACGACAGAAACATGAATATGACAGTTTAAATACTTAAAAACAGAATTTTGTATGTTTTTGCAAGCTGAAAACAGTTATTTTATCTTGATTTTGCAAACATAAGCCATTACACACGACATATACATGAATATGACAGTTTAAATACTTGAAAACGATGTTTTGTATGCTTTTGCATGCTTAAAACAGCATTTTTATCTTGCTTTCACCAACATTAGCTATTATACACGACAGAAACATAAATATGACAGTTTAAATACTTAAAAACAGCATTTTGTAAGTTTCTGCAAGCTGAAAACTGCTATTTTATCTTGATTTTGCAAACATAAGCCATTACACACGACATATACATGAATATGACAGTTTAAGTACTTGAAAACGGTGTTTTGTATGCTTTTGCATGCTTAAAACAGCATTTTTATCTTGCTTTCACCAACAAAAGCTATTATACACGACAGAAACATGAATATGACAGTTTAAATACTTGAAAACAACATTTTGTATGTTTTTGCAAGCTGAAAACAGCTATTTTATCTTGATTTTGCAAACATAAGCCATTACACACGACATATACATGAATATGACAGTTTAAATTCTTAAAAACAGCATTTTGTATGTTTTTGCAAGCTGAAAACAGCTATTTGATCTTGATTTTGCAAACATAAGTCATTACACACAACATATACATGAATATGACTGTTTAAATACTTGAAAACGGTGTTTTGTATGCTTTTGTATGCATAAAACAGCATTTTTATCTTGCTTTCACCAACATTAGCTATTATACACGACAGAAACATGAATATGACAGTTTAAATACTTGAAAACAGCATTTTGTATGTTTTTGCAAGCTGAAAACAGCTATTTTATCTTGATTTTGCAAACATGAGCCATTACACACGACATATACATGAATATGACAGTTTAAGTACTTGAAAACGGTGTTTTGTATGCTTTTGCATGCTTAAAACAGCATTTTTATCTTGCTTTAACCAACATTAGCTATTATACACGACAGAAACATGAATATGACAGTTTAAATACTTGGAAACAGCATTTTGTATGTTTTTGCAAGCTGATAACGGCTATTATATCTTGATTTTGCAAACATAAGCCATTACACACGACATAAACATGAATATGACAGTTTAAATACTTGAAAACCGTGTTTTGAATGCTTTTGCATGCTTAAAACAGCATTTTTATCTTGCTTTCACCAACATTAGCCATTACACACGACATATACATGAATATGACAATTTAAATACTTGAAAACAGCATTTTGTATGTTTTTGCAAGCTGAAAACAGCTATTTTATCTTGATTTTGCAAACATAAGCCATGACACACGACATATACTTGAATATGACAGTTTAAATACTTGAAAACGGTGTTTTGTTTGCTTTTGCATGCTTAAAACAGCATTTTTATCTTGCTTAACCAACATTAGCTATTATACACGACAGAAACATGAATATGACCGTTTAAATACTTGAAAACAGCATTTTGTATGTTTTTGCAAGCTGAAAACAACTATTTTATCTTGATTTTGCAAACATAAGCCATTACACACGACATATACATGAATATGATATTTTAAATACTTAAATACGGTGTTTTGTATGATTTTGCATGCTTAAAACAGCAATTTTATCTTGATTTCACCAACATTAGCCATTAAACACGACAGAAACATGAATATGACAGTTTAAATACTTGAAAACAGCATTTTGTATGTTTTTGCAAGCTGAAAACAGCTAATTTATCTTGATTTTTCAAACATAAGCCATTACACACGACATATACATGAATATGACAGTTTAAATACTTAAAAACGGTGTTTTGTTTGCTTTTGCATGCTTAAAACAGCATTTTTATCTTGCTTTCTCCAACATTAGCTATTATACACGACAGAAACATGAATATGACAATTTAAATACTTGAAAACAGCATTTTGTATGTTTTTGCAAGCTTATAACAGCTATTTTATTTTGATTTTGCAAACATAAGCCATATACATGAATATGACAGTTTAAATACTTGAAAACGGTGTTTTGTTTGCTTTTGCATACTTAAAACAGCATTTTTATCTTGCTTTCACCAACATTAGCTATTATACACGACAGAATCATGAATATGACAATTTATATACTTGAAAACAGCATTTTGTATGTTTTTGCGAGCTGAAAACAGCAATTTTATCTTGATTTTGCAAACATAAGCCATTACACACGACATATACATGAATATGACAGTTTAAATACTTGAAAACGGTGTTTTGTGTGCTTTTGCATGCTTAAAACAGCATTTTTATCTTGCTTTCACCAACATTAGCTATTATACACGACAAAAACATGAATATGACAGTTTAAATACTTGAAAACAGCATTTTGTATGTTTTTGCAAGCTGAAAACAGCTATTTGATCTTGATTTTGCAAACATAAGCCATTACATACGACATATACATGAATATGACAGTTTAAATACTTGAAAACGGTGATTTGTATGCTTTTGCATTCTTAAAACAGCATTTTTATCTTGCTTTCACCAACATTAGCTATTATACACGACAGCAACATGAATATGACAGTTTAAATACTTGAAAACAGCATTTTGTATGTTTTTGCAAGCTGAAAACAGCTATTTCATCTTGATTTTGCAAACATAAGACATTACACACGACACATACATGAATATGACAGTTTAAATACTTTAAAACGGTGTTTTGTATGCTTTTGCATGCTTAAAACAGCATTTTTATCTTCCTTTCACCAACATTAGCTATTATACACGACAGAAACATGAATATGACAGTTTAAATACTTAAAAACAGCATTTTGTAAGTTTTTGCAAGCTGAAAACAGCTATTTTATCTTGATTTTGCAAACATAAGCCATTACACACGACATATACATGAATATGACACTTTAAATACTTGAAAACGCTGTTTTGTATGCATTTTCATGCTTAGAACAGCATTTTTATCTTGCTTTCACAAACATTAGCTATTATACACGACATAAACATGAATATGACAGTTAAAATACTTGAAAACAGCATTTTGTATGTTTTTGCAAGCTGAAAACAGCTATTTCATCTTGATTTTGCAAACATAAGACATTACACACGACACATACATGAATATGACAGTTTAAATACTTAAAACGGTGTTTTGTATGCTTTTGCATGCTTAAAACAGCATTTTTATCTTCCTTTCACCAACATTAGCTATTATACACGACAGAAACATGAATATGACAGTTTAAATACTTAAAAACAGCATTTTGTAAGTTTTTGCAAGCTGAAAACAGCTATTTTATCTTGATTTTGCAAACATAAGCCATTACACACGACATATACATGAATATGACACTTTAAATACTTGAAAACGCTGTTTTGTATGCATTTTCATGCTTAGAACAGCATTTTTATCTTGCTTTCACAAACATTAGCTATTATACACGACATAAACATGAATATGACAGTTAAAATACTTGAAAACAGCATTTTGTATGTTTTTGCAAGCTGAAAACAGCTATTTTATCTTGATTTTGCAAACATAAGCCATTACACACGACATATACATGAATATGATATTTTAAATACCTAAAAACGTTGTTTTGTATGCTTTTGCATGCTTAAAACAGCAATTTTATCTTGATTTCACCAACATTAGCCATTATACACGACAGAAACATGAATATGACAGTTAAAATAATTGAAAACAGCATTTTGTATGTTTTTGCAAGCTGAAAATTGCTATTTTATCTTGATTTTGCAAACATAAGCCATTACACACGACATATACATGAATATGACAGTTTAAGTACTTGAAAACGGTGTTTTGTATGCTTTTGCATGCTTAAAACAGCATTTTTATCTTGCTTTCACCAACATTAGCTATTATACACGAGAGAAACATGAATATGACAGTTTAAATACTTGAAAACAGCATTTTGTATGTTTTTGCAAGCTGAAAACAGTTTTTTTTATATTGATTTTGCAAACATAAGCCATTACACACGACATATACATGAATATGACAGTTCAAATACTTGAAAACGGTGTTTTGTATTCTTTTGCATGCTTAAAACAGCATTTTTATCTTGCTTTCACCAACATTAGCTATTATACACGACAGAAACATAAATATGACAGTTTAAATACTTGAAATCAGCATTTTGTAGGTTTTTGCAAGCTGAAAACAGCTATTTTATCTTGATTTTGCAAACATAAGCCATTACACACGACACATACATGAATATGACAGTTAAAATACTTAAAAAGGGTGTTTTGTATGCCTTTGCATGCTTAAAACAGCATTTTTATCTTGCTTTCATCAACATTAGCTATTATACACGACAGAAACATGAATATGACAGTTTAAATACTTGAAAACAGCATTTTGTATCTTTTTGCAAGCTGAAAACAGCTATTTATCTTGATTTTGCAAACATAAACCATTACACACGACATATAAATGAATATGACAGTTTAAATACTTGAAAACGGTGTTTTGTATGCTTTTGCATGCTTAAAACAGCATTTTTATCTTGCTTTCACCAACATTAGCTATTATACACGACAGAAACATGAATATGACAGTTTAAATAATTGAAAACTGCATTTTGTATGTTTTTGCAAGCTGAAAACAGCTATTTTATCTTGATTTTGCAAACATAAGCCATTACACACGACATATACATCAATATGACAGTTTAAATACTTGAAAACGATGTTTTGTATGCTTCTGCATGCTTAAAACAGCATTTTTATCTTGCTTTCACCAACATTAGCTATT
Organism: Poecilus cupreus; assembly: GCA_963942605.1. Classification (NCBI taxonomy): domain Eukaryota; kingdom Metazoa; phylum Arthropoda; class Insecta; order Coleoptera; family Carabidae; genus Poecilus; species Poecilus cupreus. The sequence goes on along the minus strand of CAWWDY010000089.1, from coordinate 18,880 downwards.
ATACACGAGAGAAACATGAATATGACAGTTTAAATACTTGAAAACAGCATTTTGTATGTTTTTGCAAGCTGCAAACAGATATTTTATATTGATTTTGCAAACATAAGCCATTACACACGACATATATATGAATATGATAGTTTAAATACTTAAAAATGGTGTTTTGTATGCTTTTGCATGCTTAGAACAGCATTTTTATCTTGCTTTCACCAACATTAGCTATTACACACGACAGAAACATGAATATGACAGTTTAAATACTTGAAAACAGCATTTTGTATGTTTTTGCAAGCTGAAAACAGCTATTTTATTTTGATTTTGTAAACATAAGCCATTATACACGACATATACATGAATTTGACAGTTTAAATACTTGAAAACCGTGTTATGTATGCTTTTGCATGCTTAAAACAGCATTTTTATCTTGCTTTCACCAACATTAGCTATTATACACGACAGAAACATGAATATGACAGTTAAAATACTTGAAAACAGCAATTTGTATGTTTTTGCAAGCTGAAAACAGCTATTTTATCTTGATTTTGCAAACATAAGCCTTTACACACGACATATACATGAATATGACATTTTAAATACTTGAAAACCGTGTTTTGTATGCTTTTGCATGCTTAAAACAGCATTTTTATCTTGCTTTTACCAACATTAGCTATTATACACGACAGAAACATGAATATGACAGTTAAGATACTTGAAAACAGCATTTTGTATGTTTTTGCAAGCTGAAAACAACTATTTTATCTTGATTTTGAAAACATAAGCCATTACACACGACATATACATGAATATGATATTTTAAATACCTAAAAACGTTGTTTTGTATGCTTTTGCATGCTTAAAACAGCAATTTTATCTTGATTTCACCAACATTAGCCATTATACACGACAGAAACATGAATATGACAGTTAAAATAATTGAAAACAGCATTTTGTATGTTTTTGCATGCTGAAAACTGCTATTTTATCATGATTTTGCAAACATAAGCCATTACACACGACATATGAATAAATATGACAGTTTAAATACTTGAAAACGGTGTTTTGTATGCTTTTGCATGCTTAAAACATCATTTTTATCTTGCTTTCACCAACATTAGCTATTATACACGACAGAAACATGAATATGACAGTTTAAATACTTAAAAACAGAATTTTGTATGTTTTTGCAAGCTGAAAACAGTTATTTTATCTTGATTTTGCAAACATAAGCCATTACACACGACATATACATGAATATGACAGTTTAAATACTTGAAAACGATGTTTTGTATGCTTTTGCATGCTTAAAACAGCATTTTTATCTTGCTTTCACCAACATTAGCTATTATACACGACAGAAACATAAATATGACAGTTTAAATACTTAAAAACAGCATTTTGTAAGTTTCTGCAAGCTGAAAACTGCTATTTTATCTTGATTTTGCAAACATAAGCCATTACACACGACATATACATGAATATGACAGTTTAAGTACTTGAAAACGGTGTTTTGTATGCTTTTGCATGCTTAAAACAGCATTTTTATCTTGCTTTCACCAACAAAAGCTATTATACACGACAGAAACATGAATATGACAGTTTAAATACTTGAAAACAACATTTTGTATGTTTTTGCAAGCTGAAAACAGCTATTTTATCTTGATTTTGCAAACATAAGCCATTACACACGACATATACATGAATATGACAGTTTAAATTCTTAAAAACAGCATTTTGTATGTTTTTGCAAGCTGAAAACAGCTATTTGATCTTGATTTTGCAAACATAAGTCATTACACACAACATATACATGAATATGACTGTTTAAATACTTGAAAACGGTGTTTTGTTTGCTTTTGCATGCTTAAAACAGCATTTTTATCTTGCTTTAACCAACATTAGCTATTATACACGACAGAAACATGAATATGACCGTTTAAATACTTGAAAACAGCATTTTGTATGTTTTTGCAAGCTGAAAACAACTATTTTATCTTGATTTTGCAAACATAAGCCATTACACACGACATATACATGAATATGATATTTTAAATACTTAAATACGGTGTTTTGTATGATTTTGCATGCTTAAAACAGCAATTTTATCTTGATTTCACCAACATTAGCCATTAAACACGACAGAAACATGAATATGACAGTTTAAATACTTGAAAACAGCATTTTGTATGTTTTTGCAAGCTGAAAACAGCTAATTTATCTTGATTTTTCAAACATAAGCCATTACACACGACATATACATGAATATGACAGTTTAAATACTTAAAAACGGTGTTTTGTTTGCTTTTGCATGCTTAAAACAGCATTTTTATCTTGCTTTCTCCAACATTAGCTATTATACACGACAGAAACATGAATATGACAATTTAAATACTTGAAAACAGCATTTTGTATGTTTTTGCAAGCTTATAACAGCTATTTTATTTTGATTTTGCAAACATAAGCCATATACATGAATATGACAGTTTAAATACTTGAAAACGGTGTTTTGTTTGCTTTTGCATACTTAAAACAGCATTTTTATCTTGCTTTCACCAACATTAGCTATTATACACGACAGAATCATGAATATGACAATTTATATACTTGAAAACAGCATTTTGTATGTTTTTGCGAGCTGAAAACAGCAATTTTATCTTGATTTTGCAAACATAAGCCATTACACACGACATATACATGAATATGACAGTTTAAATACTTGAAAACGGTGTTTTGTGTGCTTTTGCATGCTTAAAACAGCATTTTTATCTTGCTTTCACCAACATTAGCTATTATACACGACAAAAACATGAATATGACAGTTTAAATACTTGAAAACAGCATTTTGTATGTTTTTGCAAGCTGAAAACAGCTATTTGATCTTGATTTTGCAAACATAAGCCATTACATACGACATATACATGAATATGACAGTTTAAATACTTGAAAACGGTGATTTGTATGCTTTTGCATTCTTAAACAGCATTTTTATCTTGCTTTCACCAACATTAGCTATTATACACGACAGCAACATGAATATGACAGTTTAAATACTTGAAAACAGCATTTTGTATGTTTTTGCAAGCTGAAAACAGCTATTTCATCTTGATTTTGCAAACATAAGACATTACACACGACACATACATGAATATGACAGTTTAAATACTTTAAAACGGTGTTTTGTATGCTTTTGCATGCTTAAAACAGCATTTTTATCTTCCTTTCACCAACATTAGCTATTATACACGACAGAAACATGAATATGACAGTTTAAATACTTAAAAACAGCATTTTGTAAGTTTTTGCAAGCTGAAAACAGCTATTTTATCTTGATTTTGCAAACATAAGCCATTACACACGACATATACATGAATATGACACTTTAAATACTTGAAAACGCTGTTTTGTATGCATTTTCATGCTTAGAACAGCATTTTTATCTTGCTTTCACAAACATTAGCTATTATACACGACATAAACATGAATATGACAGTTAAAATACTTGAAAACAGCATTTTGTATGTTTTTGCAAGCTGAAAACAGCTATTTTATCTTGATTTTGCAAACATAAGCCATTACACACGACATATACATGAATATGACAGTTTAAATACTTGAAAACGGTGTTTTGTATGCTTTTGCATGCTTAAAACAGCACTTTATCTTGCTTTCACCAACATTACCTATTATACACGACAGAAACATGAATATGACAGTTTAAATACTTGAAAACAGCATTTTGTATGTTTTTGCAAGCTGAAAACAGCTATTTTATCTTGATTTTGCAAACTTAAGCCATTACACACGACATATACATGAATATGACAGTTTAAATACTTGAAAACGGTGTTTTGTATGCTTTTGCATGCTTAAAACAGCATTTTTATCTTGCTTTCACCAACATTAGCTATTATACACGACAGAAACATGAATATGACAGTTTAAATACTTGAAAACTGCATTTTGTATGTTTTTGCAAGCTGAAAACAGCTATTTTATCTCGATTTTGCAAACATAAGCCATCACACACGACATATACATGAATATGACAGTTTAAATACTTGAAACCGGTGTTTTGTATGCTTTTGCATGCTTAAAACAGCAATTTTATCTTGCTTTCAATAACATTAGCTATTATACACGACAGAAACATGAATATGTCAGTTTAAATACTTGAAAACAGCATTTTGTAAGTTTTTGCAAGCTGAAAACAGCTATTTTTTCATGATTTTGCAAACAAGACATATAAATGAATATGACAGTTTAAATACTTAAAAACGGTGTTTTGTATGCATTTGCATGCTTAAAACAGCATTTTAATCTTGCTTTCACCAACATTAGCTATTATACACGACAGAAACATTAATATGACAGTTTAAATACTTGAAAATAGCATTTTGTAGGTTTTTGCAAGCTGAAAACAGCTATTTTATCTTGATTTTGCAAACATAAGCCATTACACACGACATATACATGAATATGTCAGTTTAAATACTTGAAAACGGTGTTTTGTATGCTTTTGCATGCTTAAAATAGCATTTTTATCTTGCTTTCACCTACATTAGCTATTATACACGACAGAAACATGAATATGAAAGCTTAAATACTTGAAAACAGCATATTGTATGTTCTTGCAAGCTGAAAACAGCTATTTTATCTTGATTTTGCAAAATAAGCCATTACACACGACATATAGATAAATATGACAGTTTAAATACTTGAAAAAGGTTTTTTTATGCTTTTGCATGCTTAAAACAGCATTTTTATCTTGCTTTCACCAACATTAGCTATTATACATGACATAAACATGAATATGACAGTTTAAATGATTGGAAACAGCATTTTGTATGTTTTTGCAAGCTGAAAACAGCTATTTTATTTTGATTTTGCAAACATAAGCCATTACACACGACATATACATGAATATGACAGTTTAAATACTTGAAAACGGTGTTTTGTATGCTTTTGCATGCTTACAACAGCATTTTTATCTTGCTTTCACCAACATTAGCTATTATACACGACAGAAACATGAATATGACAGTTTAAATACTTGAAAACAGCATTTAGTATGTTTTTGCAAGCTGAAAACAACTATTTCATCTTGATTTTGCAAACATAAGCCATTACACACGACATATACATGAATATGACAGTTTAAGTACTTGAAAACGGTGTTTTGTACGCTTTTGCATGCTTAAAACAGCATTTTTATCTTACTTTCACCAACATTAGCTATTATACACGACAGAAACATGAATATGACAGTTTAAATACTTGAAAACAACATTTTGTATGTTTTTACAAGCTGAAAACAGCTATTTTATCTTGATTTTGCAAACATAAGCCATTACACACGACATATACATGAAAATGACAGTTTAAATACTTAAAAACAGCATTTTGTATGTTTTTGCAAGCTGAAAACAGCTATTTGATCTTGATTTTGCAAACATAAGCCATTACATACGACATATACATGAATATGACAGTTTAAATACTTGAAAACGGTGTTTTGTATGCTTTTGCATGCTTAAAACAGCATTTTTATCTTGCTTTCACCAACATTAGCTATTATACACGACAGAAACATGAATATGACAGTTTAAATACTTGAAAACAGCATTTTGTATGTTTTTGCAAGCTGAAAACAGCTATTTTATCTTGATTTTGCAAACATAAGCTATTACACACGACATATACATGAATATGACAGTTTAAATAATTGAAAACAGCATTTTGTATGTTTTTGCAAGCTGATAACGGTTATTTTTTCTTGATTTTGCAAACATAAGCCATTACACACAACATATACATGAATATGACTGTTTAAATACTTGAAAACGGTGTTTTGTTTGCTTTTGCATGCTTAGAACAGCATTTTTATCTTGCTTTCACCAACATTAGCTATTATACACAACAGAAATATGAATATGACAGTTTAAATACTTGAAAACAGCATTTTGTATGTTTTTGCAAGCTAAAAACAGCTATTTTATCTTGATTTTGCAAACTTAAGCCATTACACACGACATATACATGAATATGACAGTTTAAATACTTGAATACTGCATTTTGTATGTTTTTGCAAGCTGAAAACAGCTATTTTTTCTTGATTTTGCAAACATAAGCCATTACACACGACATATACATGAATATGACAGTTTAAATACTTAAAAACGGTGTTTTGTATGCTTTGCAAGCTTAAAACAGCATATTTATCTTGCTTTCACCAACATTAGCTATTATACATGACAGAAACATGAATATGACAGTTTAAATATTTGAAAACAGCATGTTGTATGTTTTTGCAAGCTAAAAACAGCTATTTTATCTTGATTTTGCAAACATAAGCCATTACACACGACATATACATGAATATGACAGTTTAAATACTTGAAAACGGTGTTTTGTATGCATTTGCATGCTTAAAACAGCATTTTTATCTTGCTTTCACCAACATTAGCTATTATACACGACAGAAACATTAATATGACAGTTTAAATACTTGAAAATAGCATTTTGTAGGTTTTTGCAAGCTGAAAACAGCTATTTTATCTTGATTTTGCAAAAATAAGCCATTACACACGACATATAGATAAATATGACAGTTTAAATACTTGAAAACGGTTTTTTTTTATGCTTTTGCATGCTTAAAACAGCATTTTTATCTTGCTTTCACCAACATTAGCTATTATACATGACATAAACATGAATATGACAGTTAAAATGCTTGGAAACAGCATTTTGTATGTTTTTGCAAGCTGAAAACAGCTATTTTATCTTGATTTTGCAAACATAAGCCATTAGCACACGACATATACATGAATATGACAGTTTAAATACTTGAAAACGGTGTTTTGTATGCTTTTGCATGCTTAAAACAGCATTTTTATCTTGCTTTCACCAACATTAGCTATTATACACGACAGAAACATGAATATGACAGTTTAAATACTTGAAAACAGCATTTTGTATGTTTTTGCAAGCTGAAAACAGCTATTTTATCTTGATTTTGCAAACATAAGCCATTACACACGACATATACATGAATATGACAGTTTAAGTACTTGAAAACGGTGTTTTGTACGCTTTTGCATGCTTAAAACAGCATTTTTTATCTTACTTTCACCAACATTAGCTATTATACACGACAGAAACATGAATATGACAGTTTAAATACTTGAAAACAACATTTTGTATGTTTTTGCAAGCTTAAACAGCTATTTTATCTTGATTTTGCAAACATAAGCCATTACACACGACATATACATGAATATGACAGTTTAAATACTTGAAAACTGTGTTTTGTATGTTTTGCATGCTTAGAACAGCATTTTTATCTTGCTTTCACCAACATTAGCTATTACACACGACAGAAACAAGAATATGACAGTTTAAATACTTGAAAACAGCATTTTGTTTGTTTTTGCAAGCTAAAAACAGCTATTTTATCTTGATTTTGTAAACATAAGCCATTATACACGACATATACATGAATTTGACAGTTTAAATACTTGAAAACGGTGTTTTGTATGCTTTTGCATGCATAAAACAGCATTTTTATCTTGCTTTCACCAACATTAGCTATTATACACGACAGAAACATGAATATGACAGTTTAGATACTTGAAAACAGCACTTTGTATGTTTTTGCAAGCTGAAAACAACTATTTTATCTTAATTTTGTAACCTTAGCCATCACACATGACATATACATGAATATGACAGTTTAAATACTTAAAAAGGGTGTTTTGTATGCCTTTGCATGCTTAAAACAGCATTTTTATCTTGCTTTCACCAACATTATCCATTATACACGACAGAAACATGAATATGACAGTTTAAATACTTCAAAACAGCATTTTGTATGTTTTTGCAAGCTGAAAACAGTTTTTTTATCTTGATTTTGCAAACATAAGCCATTACACACGACATATACATGAATATGACCGTTCATATACTTGAAAACGGTGTTTTGTATGCTTTCGCATGCTTAAAACAGCATTTTTATCTTGCTTTCACCAACATTAGCTATTATACACGACAGAAACATGAATATAACAGTTTAAATACTTGAAAACAGCATTTTGTATGTTTTTGCAAGCTGAAAACTGCTATTTTATCTTGATTTTGAAAACATAAGCCATTACACACGACATATAAATAAATATGACAGTTTAAATACTTGAAAACGGTGTTTTGTTTGCTTTTGCATGCTTAAAACAGCATTTTTATCTTGCTTTCACCAACATTAGCTATTATACACGACAGAAACATGAATATGACAGTTAAAATACTTGAAAACAGCATTTTGTATGTTTTTGCAAGCTGAAAACAGCTATTTTATCTTGATTTTGCAAACATAAGCCATTACACACGACATATATATGAATATGACAGTTTAAATTCTTGTAAACGGTGTTTTGTATGTTTGTGCATGCTTAAAACAGCATTTTTATCTTGCTTTCACCAACATTAGCTATTATACACGACAGAAACATGAATATAACAGTTTAAATACTTGAAAACAGCATTTTGTATGTTTTTGCAAGCTGAAAACAGCTATTTTATAGTGATTTTGCAAACATAAGCCATTACACACGACATATAAATAAATATGACAGTTTAAATACTTGAAAAAGGTGTTTTGTATGCTTTTGCAAGCTTAAAATAGCATTTTTATGTTGCTTTCACCAACATTAGCTATTATACACGACAGAAACATGAATATGACAGTTTAAATACTTAAAAACAGCATTTTCTAAGTTTTTGCAAGCTGAAAACAGCTATTTTATATTGATTTTCCAAACATAAGCCATTACACACGACATATACATGAATATGACAGTTAAAATACTTGAAAACGGTGTTTTGTATGCTTTTGCCTGCGTAAAACAGCATTTTTCTTGCTTTCACCAACATTAGCTATTATACACGACAGAAACATGAATATGACCGTTTAAATACTTGAAAACAGCAATTTGTATGTTTTTGCAAGCTGAAAACAACTATTTTATCTTGATTTCGCAAACATAAGCCATTACACACGACATATACATGAATATGATATTTTAAATACTTAAAAACGGTGTTTTGTATGATTTTGCATGCTTAAAACAGCAATTTTATCTTGATTTCACCAACATTAGCCATTAAACACGACAGAAACATGAATATGACAGTTTAAATACTTGAAAATAGCATTTTGTATGTTTTTGCAAGCTGAAAACAGCTAATTTATCTTGATTTTTCAAACTAAGCCATGACACACGACACATACGAGCCCAAAATCATATTAGTTGGCCTAGTTAAGACTTTTAGAATAGCTTTAAAAAAATAGTTCTGATCGAACAGAGGGAAAATTTATTGTACTAAATTTATTTATAACATAAATTCTGTTATATTAAAGAATATTTTAAGCAATAATAACAACTGAAATAATATCAAATTTACAATTTGTCCCAAAGGTATTGGCTGGTATCACAAACAATGTTTTTAAATCTGATGACAACAAAATACAGAAAATTGTTTCAAATAAAAATTGTAAGTAATATTATTCTACATCTTTTTGGTTCCAATGAAATTTTCTCTATCTCATTTATTTATTAAGATAAACCCAAAAACCCTGATAGGCCTTGAAATAATCAACAAGTTACTGTTGATGAATTGTTAAAAAAATCTAATTAATTCGTAGCATAAACAATACCTCTGTTACACATATGTATGTGCGGAATATAAAAATTATAGAATTTAAGATATAAATAAGCCGAATTAACAAATTTCCTTTTTATGACTTTAACTGGGCCAAATAATATGATTCTGGGCTCGTACATGAATATGACAGTTTAAATACTTAAAAACAGCATTTTGTATGTGTTTTCAAGTTGAAAACAGCTATTTGATCTTGATTTTGCAAACATAAGCCATTACACACGACATATACATGAATATGACAGTTTAAATACTTGAAAACTGTGTTTTGTATGCTTTTGCATGCTTAAAACAGCATTTTTATCTTGCTTTCACCAACATTAGCTATTATACACGACAGAAACATGAATATGACAGTTTAAATACTTGAAAACAGCATTTTGTATGTTTTTGCAAGCTGAAAACAGCTATTTTATCTTGATTTTGCAAACATAAGCCATTACACACGACATATACATGAATATGACAGTTTAAATACTTGAAACGGTGTATTGTATGCTTTTGCATGCTTAAAACAGCATTTTTATCTTGCTTTCACCAACATTAGCAATTATGCACGAGAGAAACATGAATATGACAGTTTAAATACTTGAAAACAGCATTTTGTATGTTTTTGCAAGCTGAAAACAGCTATTTGATCTTGATTTTGCAAACATAAGCCATTACACACGACATATACATGAATATGACAGTTTAAATACTTGAAAACTGTGTTTTGTATGCTTTTGCATGCTTAAAACAGCATTTTTATCTTGCTTTCACCAACATTAGCTATTATACACGACAGAAACATAAATATGACAGTTTAAATACTTGAAAACAGCATTTTGTATGTTTTTGCAAGCTGAATACAGATATTTTATATTGATTTTGCAAACATAAGCCATTACACACGACATATATATGAATATGATAGTTTAAATACTTAAAAATGGTGTTTTGTATGCTTTTGCATGCTTAGAACAGCATTTTTATCTTGCTTTCACCAACATTAGCTTTTACACACGACAGAAACATGAATATGACAGTTTAAATACTTGAAAACAGCATTTTGTATGTTTTTGCAAGCTGAAAACAGCTATTTTATCTTGATTTTGTAAACATAAGCCATTATACATGACATATACATGAATTTGACAGTTTAAATACTTGAAAACTGTGTTTTGTATGCTTTTGCATGCTTAGAACAGCATTTTTATCTTGCTTTCACCAACATTAGCTATTATACACGACAGAAACATGAATATGACAGTTAAAATACTTAAAACAGCATTTTGTATGTTTTTGTAAGCTGAAAACAGCTATTTTATCTTGATTTTGCAAACATAAGCCTTTACACACGACATATACATGAATATGACATTTTAAATTCTTGAAAACGGTGTTTTGTATGCTTTTGCATGCTTAAAACAGCATTTTTATCTTGCTTTTACCAACATTAGCTATTATACACGACAGAAACATGAATATGACAGTTTAGATACTTGAAAACAGCATTTTGTATGTTTTTGCAAGCTGAAAACAACTATTTTATCTTGATTTTGAAAACATAAGCCATTACACACGACATATACATGAATATGATATTTTAAATACCTAAAAACGTTGTTTTGTATGCTTTTTCATGCTTAAAACGGCAATTTTATCTTGATTTCACCAACATTAGCCATTATACACGACAGAAACATGAATATGACAGTTTAAATACTTGAAAACAGCATTTTGTATGTTTTTGCAAGCTGAAAACAGCTATTTTATCTTGATTTTGCAAACATAAGCCATTACACACGACATATACATGAATATGACAGTTTAAATACTTGAAACGGTGTATTGTATGCTTTTGCATGCTTAAAACAGCATTTTTATCTTGCTTTCACCAACATTAGCAATTATGCACGAGAGAAACATGAATATGACAGTTTAAATACTTGAAAACAGCATTTTGTATGTTTTTGCAAGCTGAAAACAGCTATTTGATCTTGATTTTGCAAACATAAGCCATTACACACGACATATACATGAATATGACAGTTTAAATACTTGAAAACTGTGTTTTGTATGCTTTTGCATGCTTAAAACAGCATTTTTATCTTGCTTTCACCAACATTAGCTATTATACACGACAGAAACATAAATATGACAGTTTAAATACTTGAAAACAGCATTTTGTATGTTTTTGCAAGCTGAATACAGATATTTTATATTGATTTTGCAAACATAAGCCATTACACACGACATATATATGAATATGATAGTTTAAATACTTAAAAATGGTGTTTTGTATGCTTTTGCATGCTTAGAACAGCATTTTTATCTTGCTTTCACCAACATTAGCTTTTACACACGACAGAAACATGAATATGACAGTTTAAATACTTGAAAACAGCATTTTGTATGTTTTTGCAAGCTGAAAACAGCTATTTTAACTTGATTTTGTAAACATAAGCCATTATACATGACATATACATGAATTTGACAGTTTAAATACTTGAAAACTGTGTTTTGTATGCTTTTGCATGCTTAGAACAGCATTTTTATCTTGCTTTCACCAACATTAGCTATTATACACGACAGAAACATGAATATGACAGTTAAAATACTTAAAACAGCATTTTGTATGTTTTTGTAAGCTGAAAACAGCTATTTTATCTTGATTTTGCAAACATAAGCCTTTACACACGACATATACATGAATATGACATTTTAAATACTTGAAAACGGTGTTTTGTATGCTTTTGCATGCTTAAAACAGCATTTTTATCTTGCTTTTACCAACATTAGCTATTATACACGACAGAAACATGAATATGACAGTTTAGATACTTGAAAACAGCATTTTGTATGTTTTTGCAAGCTGAAAACAACTATTTTATCTTGATTTTGAAAACATAAGCCATTACACACGACATATACATGAATATGATATTTTAAATACCTAAAAACGTTGTTTTGTATGCTTTTTCATGCTTAAAACGGCAATTTTATCTTGATTTCACCAACATTAGCCATTATACACGACAGAAACATGAATATGACAGTTTAAATACTTGAAAACAGCATTTTGTATGTTTTTGCAAGCTGAAAACAGTTTTTTTATCCTGATTTTGCAAACATAAGCCATTACACACGACATATACATGAATATGACAGTTCAAATACTTGAAAACGGTGTTTTGTATGCTTTTGCATGCTTAAAACAGCATTTTTATCTTGCTTTCACCAACATTAGCTATTATACACGACAGAAACATGAATATGACAGTTTAAATACTTGAAATCAGTATTTTGTAGGTTTTTGCAAGCTGAAAACAGCTATTTTATCTTGATTTTGCAAACATAAGCCATTATACACGACATATACATGAATATGACAGTTTAAATACTTAAAAAGGGTGTTTTGTATGCCTTTGCATGCTTAAAACAGCATTTTTATCTTGCTTTCACCAACATTAGCTATTATACACGACAGAAACATGAATATGACAGTTTAAATACTTGAAAACAGCATTTTGTATGTTTTTGCAAGCTGAAAACAGTTTTTTTATCTTGATTTTGCAAACATAAGCCATTACACACGACATATACATGAATATGACAGTTCAAATACTTGAAAACGGTGTTTTGTATGCTTTTGCATGCTTAAAACAGCATTTTTATCTTGCTTTCACCAACATTAGCTATTATACACGACAGAAACATGAATATGACAGTTTAAATACTTGAAATCAGTATTTTGTAGGTTTTTGCAAGCTGAAAACAGCTATTTTATCTTGATTTTGCAAACATAAGCCATTACACACGACATATACATGAATATGACAGTTTAAATACTTAAAAAGGGTGTTTTGTATGCCTTTGCATGCTTAAAACAGCATTTTTATCTTGCTTTCACCAACATTAGCTATTATACACGACAGAAACATGAATATGACAGTTTAAATACTTGAAAGCAGCATTTTGTATCTTTTTGCAAGCTGAAAACAGCTATTTATCTTGATTTTGCAAACATAAACCATTACACACGACAAATAAATGAATATGACAGTTTAAATACTTGAAAACGGTGTTTTGTATGCTTTTGCATGCTTAAAACAGCATTTTTATCTTGCTTTCACCAACATTAGCTATTATACAAGACAGAAACATAAATATGACAGTTTAAATAATTGAAAACAGCATTTTGTATGTTTTTGCAGGCTGAAAACAGCTATTTTATCTAGATTTTGCAAACATAAGCCATTACACACGACATATAAATAAATATGACAGTTTAAATACTTGAAAACGGTATTTTGTTTGCTTTTGCTTGCTTAAAACAGCATTTTTATCTTGCTTTCAACAACATTAGCTATTATACACGACAGAAACATGAATATTACAGTTAAAATACTTGAAAACAGCATTTTGTATGTTTTTGCAAGCTGAAAACAGCTATTTTATCTTGATTTTGCAAACATAAGCCATTACACACGACATATATATGAATATGACAGTTTAAATTCTTGAAAATGGTGTTTTGTATGCTTTTGCATGCTTAAAACAGCATTTTTATCTTGCTTTCACCAACATTAGCTATTATACACGACAGAAACATGAATATAACAGTTTAATTACTTGAAAACAGCATTTTGTATGTTTTTGCAAGCTGAAAACAGCTATTTTATCTTGATTTTGCAAACATAAGCCATTACACACGACATATAAATAAATATGACAGTTTAAATACTTGAAAACGTAGTTTTGTATGCTTTTGCATGCTTAAAACATCATTTTTATCTTGCTTTCACCAACATTAGCTATTATACACGACAGAAACATGAATATGACAGTTTAAATACTTGAAAACAGAATTTTGTATGTTTTTGCGAGCTGAAAACAGTTATTTTATCTTGATTTTGCAAACATAAGCCATTACACACGACATATACATGAATATGACAGTTAAAATACTTGAAAACGGTGTTTTGTATGCTTTTGCATGCTTAGAACAGCATTTTTATCTTGCTTTCACCAACATTAGCTATTATACACGACAGAAACATGAATATGACAGTTAAAATTCTTGAAAACAGCATTTTGTATGTTTTTGCAAGCTGAAAACAGCTATTTTATCTTGATTTTGCAAACATAAGCCATTACACACGACATATACATGAATATGACAGTTTAAATACTTGAAAACGGTGTTTTGTATGCTTTTGCATGCTTAAAACAGCATTTTTATCTTGCTTTCACCAACATTACCTATTATACACGACAAAAACATGAATATGACTGTTTAAATACTTGAAAACAGCATTTTATATGTTTTTGCAAGCTAAAATAGCTATTTTATCTTAATTTTGCAAACATAAGCCATTACACACGACATAAACATGAATACAACAGTTTAAATACTTGAAAACGGTGTTTTGTATGCTTTTGTATGCTTAAAACAGCATTTTTATCTTGCTTTCACCAACATTAGCTATTATACACGACAGAAACATGAATATGACAGTTTAAATAATTGAAAACTGCATTTTGTATGTTTTTGCAAGCTGAAAACAGCTATTTTATCTTGATTTTGCAAACATAAGCCATTACACACGACATATACATGAATATGACAGTTTAAGTACTTGAAAACGGTGTTTTGTATGCCTTTGCATGTTTAAAACAGCATTTTTATCTTGCTTCCACCAACAATAGCTATTATACACGACAGAAACATGAATATGACAGTTTAAATACTTGAAAACAACATTTTGTATGTTTTTGCAAGCTGAAAACAGCTATTTTATCTTGATTTTGCAAACATAAGCCATTACACACGACATATACATGAATATGACAGTTTAAATACTTAAAAACAGCATTTTGTATGTTTTTGCAAGCTGAAAACAGCTATTTGATCTTGATTTTGCAAACATAAGCCATTACACACGACATATATATGAATATGACAGTTTAAATACTTGAAAACGGTGTTTTGTATGCTTTTGCATGCTTAAAACAGCATTTTTATCTTGCTTTCACCAACATTAGCCATTACACACGACATATACATGAATATGACAATTTAAATACTTGAAAACAGCATTTTGTATGTTTTTGCAAGCTGAAAACAGCTATTTAATCTTGATTTTGCAAACATAAGCCATGACACACGACATATACTTGAATATGACAGTTTAAATACTTGAAAACGGTGTTTTGTTGCTTTTGCATGCTTAAAACAGCATTTTTATCTTGCTTTCTCCAACATTAGCTATTATACACGACAGAAACATGAATATGACAATTAATATACTTGAAAACTGCATTTTGTATGTTTTTGCAAGCTGATAACAGCTATTTTATCTTGATTTTGCAAACATAAGCCATTACACACGACATACACATGAATATGATATTTTAAATACTTAAAAAACGGTGTTTTGTATGACTTTGCATGCTTAAAACAGCAATTTTATCTTAATTTCACCAACATTAGCCATTAAACACGACAGAAACATGAACATGACAGTTTAAATACTTGAAAACAGCATTTTGTATGTTTTTGCAAGCTGAAAACAGCTAATTTATCTTGATTTTTCAAACATAAGCCATTACACACGACATATACATGAATATGACAGTTTAAATACTTGAAAACGGTATTTTGTTTGCTTTTGCATGCATAAAACAGCATTTTTATCTTGCTTTCTCCAACATTAGCTATTATACACGACAGAAACATGAATATGACAATTAATATACTTGAAAACTGCATTTTGTATGTTTTTGCAAGCTGATAACAGCTATTTTATCTTGATTTTGCAAACATAAGCCATTACACACGACATATACGTGAATATGACAGTTTAAATAGTTGAAAACAGTGTTTTGTTTGCATTTGCATGCTTAAAAAAGCATTTTTATCTTGCTTTCTCCAACATTAGCTATTATACACGACAGAAACATGATTATGACAATTTAAATACTTGAAAACAGCATTTTGTATGTTTTTGCAAGCTTATAACAGCTATTTTATTTTGGTTTTGCAAACATAAGCCATATACATGAATATGACAGTTTAAATACTTGAAAACGGTGTTTTGTTTGCTTTTGCTTGCTTAAAACAGCATTTTTATCTTGCTTTCACCAACATTAGCTATTATACACGACAGAAACATGAATATGACAGTTAAAATACTTGAAAACAGCATTTTGTATGTTTTTGCAAGCTGAAAACAGCTATTTTATCTTGATTTTGCAAACATAAGCCATTACACACGACATATATATGAATATGACAGTATAAATTCTTGAAAATGGTGTTTTGTTTGCTTTTGCATGCTTAAAACAGCATTTTTATCTTGCTTTCACCAACATTAGCTATTATACACGACAGAAACAGGAATATAAATGTTTAATTACTTGAAAACAGCATTTTGTATGTTTTTGCAAGCTGAAAACAGCTATTTTATCTTGATTTTGCAAACATAAGCCATTACACACGACATATAAATAAATATGACAGTTTAAATACTTGAAAACGGTGTTTTGTATGCTTTTGCATGCATAAAACATCATTTTTATCTTGCTTTCACCAACATTAGCTATTATACACGACAGAAACATGAATATGACAGTTTAAATACTTGAAAACAGAATTTTGTATGTTTTTGCAAGCTGAAAACAGTTATTTTATCTTGATTTTGCAAACATAAGCCATTACACACGACATATACATGAATATGACAGTTAAAATACTTGAAAACGGTGTTTTGTATGCTTTTGCATGCTTAGAACAGCATTTTTATCTTGCTTTCACCAACATTAGCTATTATACACGACAGAAACATGAATATGACAGTTAAAATTCTTGAAAACAGCATTTTGTATGTTTTTGCAAGCTGAAAACAGCTATTTTATCTTGATTTTGCAAACATAAGCCATTACACACGACATATACATGAATAT
Organism: Poecilus cupreus; assembly: GCA_963942605.1. Classification (NCBI taxonomy): domain Eukaryota; kingdom Metazoa; phylum Arthropoda; class Insecta; order Coleoptera; family Carabidae; genus Poecilus; species Poecilus cupreus. The sequence goes on along the minus strand of CAWWDY010000089.1, from coordinate 1,222 downwards.
GACAGTTTAAATACTTGAAAACGGTGTTTTGTATGCTTTTGCATGCTTAAAACAGCATTTTTATCTTGCTTTCACCAACATTACCTATAATACACGACAAAAACATGAATATGACTGTTTAAATACTTGAAAACAGCATTTTATATGTTTTTGCAAGCTAAAACAGCTATTTTATCTTGATTTTACAAACATAAGCCATTACACACGACATAAACATGAATATAACAGTTTAAATACTTAAAAACGGTGTTTTGTATGCTTTTGTATGCTTAAAACAGCATTTTTATCATGCTTTCACCAACATTAGCTATTATACACGACAGAAATATGAATATGACAGTTTAAATAATTGAAAACTGCATTTTGTATGTTTTTGCAAGCTGAAAACAGCTATTTTATCTTGATTTTGCAAACATAAGCCATTACACACGACATATACATGAATATGACAGTTTAAGTACTTGAAAACGGTGTTTTGTATGCCTTTGCATGTTTAAAACAGCATTTTTATCTTGCTTCCACCAACAATAGCTATTATACACGACAGAAACATGAATATGACAGTTTAAATACTTGAAAACAACATTTTGTATGTTTTTGCAAGCTGAAAACAGCTATTTTATCTTGATTTTGCAAACATAAGCCATTACACACGACATATACATGAATATGACAGTTTAAATACTTAAAAACAGCATTTTGTATGTTTTTGCAAGCTGAAAACAGCTATTTGATCTTGATTTTGCAAACATAAGCCATTACACACGACATATATATGAATATGACAGTTTAAATACTTGAAAACGGTGTTTTGTATGCTTTTGCATGCTTAAAACAGCATTTTTATCTTGCTTTCACCAACATTAGCCATTACACACGACATATACATGAATATGACAATTTAAATACTTGAAAACAGCATTTTGTATGTTTTTGCAAGCTGAAAACAGCTATTTTATCTTGATTTTGCAAACATAAGCCATGACACACGACATATACTTGAATATGACAGTTTAAATACTTGAAAACGGTGTTTTGTTTGCTTTTGCATGCTTAAAACAGCATTTTTATCTTGCTTTCACCAACATTAGCCATTATACACGACAGAAACATGAATATGACCGTTAAAATACTTAAAAACAGCATTTTGTATGTTTTTGCAAGCTGAAAACAACTATTTTATCTTGATTTTGCAAACATAAGCCATTGTACACGACATACA
>CAWWDY010000088.1:0-42929 GCA_963942605.1 Poecilus cupreus | reverse complement strand
CTCACGTTCGAAACGGTGGATTTTTGTGAAATCACGATAAAATTGCTGTTTTAAACTTGCAAAAACATTGAAAAACGCTGTTTTGAACTATTCAAACTGACAAATTCATGTTTCTTCCGTGCGAAACGGCGATTTATGAGAAATGACGATAAAATTGCTGTTTTAAACTTGCAAAAACATAGAAAAACGCTGTTTTGAACTATTCAAACTGACAAATTCATGTTTCTTTCGTGTGAAACGGCGATTTATGAGAAATGACAATAAAATTGCTGTTTTAAACTTGCAAAAACATAGAAAAACGCTGTTTTGACCTATTCAAACAGACAAATTCATGTTTCTTTCGTGCGAAACGGCGATTTATGAGAAATGACAATAAAATTGCTGTTTTAAACTTGCAAAAACATAGAAAAACGCTGTTTTGAACTATTCAAACTGACAAATTCATGTTTCTTTCGTGCGAAACGTCGATTTATGAGAAATGACGATAAAATTGCTGTTTTAAACTTGAGAAAACATAGAAAAACGCTGTTTTCAAGTATTCAAACTGATAAATTCATGTTTCTTACGTTCGAAACGGTGGATTTTTGTGAAATCACGATAAAATTGCTGTTTTAAACTTGCAAAAACATAGAAAACGCTGTTTTGAACTATTCAAACTGACAAATTCATGTTTCTATCGTGCGAAACGGCGATTTATGAGTAATGACGATAAAATTGCTGTTTTAAACTTGCAAAAACATAGAAAAAACGCTGTTTTGAACTATTCAAACTGACAAATTCATGTTTCTTTCGTGCGAAACGGCGATTTATGAGAAATGACGATAAAATTGCTGTTTTAAACTTGCAAAAACATTGAAAAACGCTGTTTTCAACTATTCAAACTGTTAAATTCAAGTTTCTTACGTTCGAAACGGTGGATTTTTGTGAAATCACGATAAAATTGCTGTTTTAAACTTGCAAAAACATTGAAAAACGCTGTTTTCAACTATTCAAACTGACAAATTCATGTTTCTTCCGTGCGAAACGGCGATTTATGAAAAATGACGATAAAATTGCTGTTTTAAACTTGCAAAAACATAGAAAAACGCTGTTTTGAACTATTCAAACTGACAAATTCATGTTTCTTTCGTGTGAAACGGCGATTTATGAGAAATGACAATAAAATTGCTGTTTTAAACTTGCAAAAACATAGAAAAACGCTGTTTTGACCTATTCAAACAGACAAATTCATGTTTCTTTCGTGCGAAACGGCGATTTATGAGAAATGACAATAAAATTGCTGTTTTAAACTTGCAAAAACATAGAAAAACGCTGTTTTGAACTATTCAAACTGACAAATTCATGTTTCTTTCGTGCGAAACGTCGATTTATGAGAAATGACGATAAAATTGCTGTTTTAAACTTGAGAAAACATAGAAAAACGCTGTTTTCAAGTATTCAAACTGATAAATTCATGTTTCTTACGTTCGAAACGGTGGATTTTTGTGAAATCACGATAAAATTGCTGTTTTAAACTTGCAAAAACATAGAAAACGCTGTTTTGAACTATTCAAACTGACAAATTCATGTTTCTATCGTGCGAAACGGCGATTTATGAGTAATGACGATAAAATTGCTGTTTTAAACTTGCAAAAACATAGAAAAAACGCTGTTTTGAACTATTCAAACTGACAAATTCATGTTTCTTTCGTGCGAAACGGCGATTTATGAGAAATGACGATAAAATTGCTGTTTTAAACTTGCAAAAACATAGAAAAACGCTGTTTTCAACTATTCAAACTGATAAATTCAAGTTTCTTACGTTCGAAACGGTGGATTTTTGTGAAATCACGATAAAATTGCTGTTTTAAACTTGCAAAAACATTGAAAAACGCTGTTTTCAACTATTCAAACTGACAAATTCATGTTTCTTCCGTGCGAAACGGCGATTTATGAGAAATGACGATAAAATTGCTGTTTTAAACTTGCAAAAACATAGAAAAAACGCTGTTTTTAACTATTCAAACTGACAAATTCATGTTTCTTTCGTGTGAAACGGCGATTTATGAGAAATGACGATAAAATTGCTGTTTTATACTTGCAAAAACAAAGAAAAACGCTGTTTTGAACTATTCAAACTGACAAATTCATGTTTCTTATGTGCGAAACGGCGATTTATGAGAAATGACGATAAAATTGCTGTTTTAAACTTGCAAAAACATAGAAAACGCTGTTTTGAACTATTGAAACTGACATATTCATGTTTCTTTCGTGCGAAACGGCGATTTATGAGAAATGACGATAAAATTGCTGTTTTAAACTTGCAAAAAACATAGAAAAACGCTGTTTTCAACTATTCAAACTGATAAATTCAAGTTTCTCACGTTCGAAACGGTGGATTTTTGTGAAATCACGATAAAATTGCTGTTTTAAACTTGCAAAAACATTGAAAAACGCTGTTTTCAACTATTCAAACTGACAAATTCATGTTTTTTCCGTGCGAAACGGCGATCTATGAGAAATGACGATAAAATTGCTGTTTTAAACTTGCAAAAACATAGAAAAAACGCTGTTTTGAACTATTCAAACTGACAAATTTATGTTTCTTTCGTGTGAAACGGCGATTTATGAGAAATGACGATAAAATTGCTGTTTTAAACTTGCAAAAACATAGAAAAACGCTGTTTTCAACTATTCAAACTGACAAATTCATGTTTCTTTCGTGTGAAACGGCGATTTATGAGAAATGACGATAAAATTGCTGTTTTAAACTTGCAAAAACATAGAAAAACGCTGTTTTGAACTATTCAAACTGACAAATTCATGTTTCTTATGTGCGAAACGGCGATTTATGAGAAATGACGATAAAATTGCTGTTTTAAACTTGTAAAAACATATAAAACGCTGTTTTGAACTATTCAAACTGACAAATTCATGTTTCTTTCGTGCGAAACGGCGATTTATGAGAAATGACGATAAAATTGCTGTTTTAAACTTGCAAAAACCTAAAAAAAAGCTGTTTTGAACTATTCAAACTGACAAATTTATGTTTCTTTCGTGTGAAACGGCGATTTATGAGAAATGACAATAAAATTGCTGTTTTAAACTTGCAAAAACATAGAAAAACGCTGTTTTGAACTATTCAAACAGACAAATTCATGTTTCTTTCGTGTGAAACGGCGATTTATGAGAAATGACGATAAAATTGCTGTTTTAAACTTGCAAAAACATAGAAAAACGCTGTTTTGAACTATTCAAACTGACAAATTCATGTTTCTTTCGTGTGAAACGGCGATTTATGAGAAATGACAATAAAATTGCTGTTTTAAACTTGCAAAAACATAGAAAAACGCTGTTTTCAAGTATTCAAACTGATAAATTCATGTTTCTTATGTGCGAAACGGCGATTTATGAGAAATGACGATAAAATTGCTGTTTTAAACTTGCAAAAACATAGAAAAAACGCTGTTTTGAACTATTCAAACTGACAAATTCATGTTTCTTTCGTGTGAAACGGCGATTTATGAGAAATGACAATAAAATTGCTGTTTTAAACTTGCAAAAACATAGAAAAACGCTGTTTTCAAGTATTCAAACTGACAAATTCATGTTTCTTATGTGCGAAACGGCGATTTATGAGAAATGACGATAAAATTGCTGTTTTAAACTTGCAAAAACATAGAAAAACGCTGTTTTCAACTATTCAAACTGACAAATTCATGTTTCTTTCGTGTGAAACGGCGATTTATGAGAAATGACGATAAAATTGCTGTTTTAAACTTGCAAAAACATAGAAAAACGCTGTTTTGAACTATTCAAACTGACAAATTCATGTTTCTTATGTGCGAAACGGCGATTTATGAGAAATGACGATAAAATTGCTGTTTTAAACTTGTAAAAACATATAAAACGCTGTTTTGAACTATTCAAACTGACAAATTCATGTTTCTTTCGTGCGAAACGGCGATTTATGAGAAATGACGATAAAATTGCTGTTTTAAACTTGCAAAAACCTAAAAAAAAGCTGTTTTGAACTATTCAAACTGACAAATTTATGTTTCTTTCGTGTGAAACGGCGATTTATGAGAAATGACAATAAAATTGCTGTTTTAAACTTGCAAAAACATAGAAAAACGCTGTTTTGAACTATTCAAACAGACAAATTCATGTTTCTTTCGTGCGAAACGGCGATTTATGAGAAATGACAATAAAATTGCTGTTTTAAACTTGCAAAAACATAGAAAAACGCTGTTTTGAACTATTCAAACTGACAAATTCATGTTTCTTTCGTGCGAAACGGCGATTTATGAGAAATGACAATAAAATTGCTGTTTTAAACTTGAGAAAACATAGAAAAACGCTGTTTTCAAGTATTCAAACTGATAAATTCATGTTTCTTACGTTCGAAACGGTGGATTTTTGTGAAATCACGATAAAATTGCTGTTTTAAACTTGCAAAAACATAGAAAACGCTGTTTTGAACTATTCAAACTGACAAATTCATGTTTCTATCGTGCGAAACGGCGATTTATGAGAAATGACGATAAAATGCTGTTTTAAACTTGCAAAAACATAGAAAACGCTGTTTTGAACTATTCAAACTGACAAATTCATGTTTCTTTCGTGCGAAACGGCGATTTATGAGAAATGACGATAAAATTGCTGTTTTAAACTTGCAAAAACATAAAAAAAACGATGTTTTGAACTATTCAAACTGACAAATTCATGTTTCTTTCGTGCCAAACGGCGATTTATGAGAAATGACGATAAAATTGCTGTTTTAAACTTGCAAAAACATAGAAAAACGCTGTTTTCAACTATTCAAACTGATAAATTCAAGTTTCTCACGTTTGAAACGGTGGATTTTTGTGAAATCACGATAAAATTGCTGTTTTAAACTTGCAAAAACATTGAAAAACGCTGTTTTCAACTATTCAAACTGACAAATTCATGTATCTTCCGTGCGAAACGGCGATTTATGAGAAATGACGATAAAATTGCTGTTTTAAACTTGCAAAAACATAGAAAAACGCTGTTTTGAACTATTCAAACTGACAAATTCATGTTTCTTTCATTTGAAACGGCGATTTATGAGAAATGACGATAAAATTGCTGTTTTAAACTTGCAAAAACATAGAAAAACGCTGTTTTGAACTATTTAAACTGACAAATTCGTGTTTCTTTCGTGCAAAACAGCGATTTCTGAGAAATGACGATAAAATTGGTGTTTTAAACTTGCAAAAACATAGAAAAACGCTGTTTTCAACTATTCAAACTGATAAATTCATGTTTCTTTCGGGCGAAACCGCGATTTATGAGAAATGACGATAAAATTGCTGTTTTAAACTTGCAAAAACATAGAAAAACGCTGTTTTGAACTATTCAAACTGACAAATTCATGTTTCTTTCGTGCGAAACGGAGATTTATGAGAAATGACGATAAAATTGCTGTTTTAAACTTGCAAAAACATAGAAAAACGCTGTTTTCAACTATTCAAACTGATAAATTCATGTTTCTTTCGTGCGAAACGGCGATTTATGAGAAATGACGATAAAATTGCTGTTTTAAACTTGCAAAAACATAGAAAAACGCTGTTTTGAACTATTCAAACTGACAAATTCATGTTTCTTTCGTGCGAAACGGAGATTTATGAGAAATGACGATAAAATTGCTGTTTTAAACTTGCAAAAACATAGAAAAACGCTGTTTTCAACTATTCAAACTGATAAATTCATGTTTCTTTCGTGCGAAACGGCGATTTATGAGAAATGACGATAAAATTGCTGTTTTAAACTTGCAAAAACATAGAAAAACGCTGTTTTGAACTATTCAAACTGACAAATTCATGTTTTTTTCTTGTGAAACGGCGATTTAAGAGAAATGACGATAAAATTGCGGTTTCAAACTTGCAAAAACATAGAAAAACGCTGTTTTGAACTATTCAAACTGACAAATTCATGTTTCTTTCGTGCGAAACGGCGATTTATGAGAAATGACGATAAAATTGCTGTTTTAAACTTGCAAAAACTTAGAAAAACGCTGTTTTCAACTATTCAAACTGATAAATTCATGTTTCTTACGTTCGAAACGGTAGATTTTTGTGAAATCACGATAAAATTGCTGTTTTAAACTTGCAAAAACATAGAAAAACGCTGTTTTGAACTATTCAAACTGATAAATTCATGTTTCTTTCGTGCGAAACGGCGATTTATGAGAAATGACGATAAAATTGCTGTTTTAAACTTGCAAAAACATAGAAAAACGCTGTTTTCATCTATTCAAACTGATAAATTCATGTTTCTTACGTTCGAAACGGTGGATTTTTGTGAAATCACGATAAAATTGCTGTTTTAAACTTGCAAAAACATAGAAAAACGCTGTTTTCAACTATGCAAACTGATAAATTCATGTTTCTTTCGTGCGAAACGGCGATTTATGAGAAATGACGATAAAATTGCTGTTTTAAACTTGCAAAAACAAAGAAAAACGCTGTTTTGAACTATTCAAACTGATAAATTCATGTTTCTTTCGTGCGAAACGGCGATTTATGAGAAATGACGATAAAATTGCTGTTTTAAACTTGCAAAAACATAGAAAAACGCTGTTTTGAACTATTCAAACTGACAAATTCATGTTTTTTTCTTGTGAAACGGCGATTTATGAGAAATGACGATAAAATTGCGGTTTCAAACTTGCAAAAACATAGAAAAACGCTGTTTTGAACTATTCAAACTGACAAATTCATGTTTCTTTCGTGCGAAACGGCGATTTATGAGAAATGACGATAAAATTGCTGTTTTAAACTTGCAAAAACTTAGAAAAACGCTGTTTTCAACTATTCAAACTGATAAATTCATGTTTCTTACGTTCGAAACGGTAGATTTTTGTGAAATCACGATAAAATTGCTGTTTTAAACTTGCAAAAACATAGAAAAACGCTGTTTTGAACTATTCAAACTGATAAATTCATGTTTCTTTCGTGCGAAACGGCGATTTATGAGAAATGACGATAAAATTGCTGTTTTAAACTTGCAAAAACATAGAAAAACGCTGTTTTCATCTATTCAAACTGATAAATTCATGTTTCTTACATTCGAAACGGTGGATTTTTGTGAAATCACGATAAAATTGCTGTTTTAAACTTGCAAAAACATAGAAAAACGCTGTTTTCAACTATGCAAACTGATAAATTCATGTTTCTTTCGTGCGAAACGGCGATTTATGAGAAATGACGATAAAATTGCTGTTTTAAACTAGCAAAAACAAAGAAAAACGCTGTTTTGAACTATTCAAACTGATAAATTCATGTTTCTTTCGTGCGAAACGGCGATTTATGAGAAATGACGATAAAATTGCTGTTTTAAACTTGCAAAAACATAGAAAAACGCTGTTTTGAACTATTCAAACTGACAAATTCATGTTTTTTTCTTGTGAAACGGCGATTTATGAGAAATGACGATAAAATTGCGGTTTCAAACTTGCAAAAACATAGAAAAACGCTGTTTTGAACTATTCAAACTGACAAATTCATGTTTCTTTCGTGCGAAACGGCGATTTATGAGAAATGACGATAAAATTGCTGTTTTAAACTTGCAAAAACTTAGAAAAACGCTGTTTTCAACTATTCAAACTGATAAATTCATGTTTCTTACGTTCGAAACGGTAGATTTTTGTGAAATCACGATAAAATTGCTGTTTTAAACTTGCAAAAACATAGAAAAACGCTGTTTTGAACTATTCAAACTGATAAATTCATGTTTCTTTCGTGCGAAACGGCGATTTATGAGAAATGACGATAAAATTGCTGTTTTAAACTTGCAAAAACATAGAAAAACGCTGTTTTCATCTATTCAAACTGATAAATTCATGTTTCTTACGTTCGAAACGGTGGATTTTTGTGAAATCACGATAAAATTGCTGTTTTAAACTTGCAAAAACATAGAAAAACGCTGTTTTCAACTATGCAAACTGATAAATTCATGTTTCTTTCGTGCGAAACGGCGATTTATGAGAAATGACGATAAAATTGCTGTTTTAAACTTGCAAAAACATAGAAAAACGCTGTTTTGAACTATTCAAACTGACAAATTCATGTTTTTTTCTTGTGAAACGGCGATTTATGAGAAATGACGATAAAATTGCGGTTTCAAACTTGCAAAAACATAGAAAAACGCTGTTTTGAACTATTCAAACTGACAAATTCATGTTTCTTTCGTGCGAAACGGCGATTTATGAGAAATGACGATAAAATTGCTGTTTTAAACTTGCAAAAACTTAGAAAAACGCTGTTTTCAACTATTCAAACTGATAAATTCATGTTTCTTACGTTCGAAACGGTAGATTTTTGTGAAATCACGATAAAATTGCTGTTTTAAACTTGCAAAAACATAGAAAAACGCTGTTTTGAACTATTCAAACTGATAAATTCATGTTTCTTTCGTGCGAAACGGCGATTTATGAGAAATGACGATAAAATTGCTGTTTTAAACTTGCAAAAACATAGAAAAACGCTGTTTTCATCTATTCAAACTGATAAATTCATGTTTCTTACGTTCGAAACGGTGGATTTTTGTGAAATCACGATAAAATTGCTGTTTTAAACTTGCAAAAACATAGAAAAACGCTGTTTTGAACTATTCAAACTGATAAATTCATGTTTCTTTCGTGCGAAACGGCGATTTATGAGAAATGACGATAAAATTGCTGTTTTAAACTTGCAAAAACTTAGAAAAACGCTGTTTTCAACTATTCAAACTGATAAATTCATGTTTCTTACGTTGGAAACGGTAGATTTTTGTGAAATCACGATAAAATTGCTGTTTTAAACTTGCAAAAACATAGAAAAACGCTGTTTTGAACTATTCAAACTGATAAATTCATGTTTCTTTCGTGCGAAACGGCGATTTATGAGAAATGACGATAAAATTGCTGTTTTAAACATGCAAAAACATAGAAAAACGCTGTTTTCATCTATTCAAACTGATAAATTCATGTTTCTTACGTTCGAAACGGTGGATTTTTGTGAAATCACGATAAAATTGCTGTTTTAAACTTGCAAAAACATAGAAAAACGCTGTTTTCAACTATGCAAACTGATAAATTCATGTTTCTTTCGTGCGAAACGGCGATTTATGAGAAATGACGATAAAATTGCTGTTTTAAACTTGCAAAAACATAGAAAAACGCTGTTTTGAACTATTCAAACTGACAAATTCATGTTTTTTTCTTGTGAAACGGCGATTTATGAGAAATGACGATAAAATTGCGGTTTCAAACTTGCAAAAACATAGAAAAACGCTGTTTTGAACTATTCAAACTGACAAATTCATGTTTCTTTCGTGCGAAACGGCGAATTATGAGAAATGACGATAAAATTGCTGTTTTAAACTTGCAAAAACTTAGAAAAACGCTGTTTTCAACTATTCAAACTGATAAATTCATGTTTCTTACGTTCGAAACGGTAGATTTTTGTGAAATCACGATAAAATTGCTGTTTTAAACTTGCAAAAACATAGAAAAACGCTGTTTTGAACTATTCAAACTGACAAATTCATGTTTTTTTCTTGTGAAACGGCGATTTATGAGAAATGACGATAAAATTGCGGTTTCAAACTTGCAAAAACATAGAAAAACGCTGTTTTGAACTATTCAAACTGACAAATTCATGTTTATTCGTGCGAAACGGCGATTTATGAGAAATGACGATAAAATTGCTGTTTTAAACTTGCAAAAACTTAGAAAAACGCTGTTTTCAACTATTCAAACTGATAAATTCATGTTGCTTACGTTCGAAACGGTAGATTTTTGTGAAATCACGATAAAATTGCTGTTTTAAACTTGCAAAAACATAGAAAAACGCTGTTTTGAACTATTCAAACTGATAAATTCATGTTTCTTTCGTGCGAAACGGCGATTTATGAGAAATGACGATAAAATTGCTGTTTTAACCTTTCTACTATGGAAAACTCCTGCATACACCTATAATATGTGGGTCCAAGCGGACCCAGTGCCTATTATACAATCTTTTATTGATATTTATATAATAAATATTTTATTTATTAATTCTAGAAATAAAAAATTGCAAATATAAATTTAGGTTATTTATTGTTAAGTTTAAAACATAATACATAAAGATTTAATATTATTATAATGTCTGTTTTTCCTATAACAAATTTTAGATTTACTGAGGTTTAGTTTACACACTCTTTGCAGTACATGTTCGTATGTTCTGGACAAATAAAACCTTTACACGAAGAACATTTGACACGTGATTTTCTGTCTTTTTTCCATCCACAGTCTTTACATCTACCGCGCTTACTGGACTCTTGTGTATCTCCACTGGTTCCAGCTACTGCATGCAATTTAACTTTAAATTTTTTGGGACATTTTGCGACATACGGTGTTCTCGACACTTTTTTGTTAGATTGTACCCTAACTCCTTGAGAAAAATGCGCCTTTTGTAAAGCTTGTTTTCATTATATTGTGGATTGATGTGCATATACACCACATATGCATTAATTGCTGCCAAATCTAGAATATTATAGAATATACATACAGGCCACCTTTTAGTTCCTCTTTTGCATGTATAGGTCGATGCTAATTTGTCGGTAGTGTCTACACCTCCTTTTGTATTGTTATAGTGGAGAATTATTTCTGGTTTTTTATGTTCCGCTGAAGAGAGTTTACCATCCAGATGCATTGACGATAAAAGCAGCACAGATTTATTTTTCTTCGGTGTGTACGATACTAATGTCATATTCTGTTGAAAACCAAATGTAGAGGAGAAGACTGATTTTGTTTTACTAGGCAGAAATTCAACAGGAATGAACCTTTTGTTTTTACGTAGTGTGCCAACAAGTGTTAACTTTCGTTTCAATAATTCAACACCAAGACAGTAATCCGTAAAAAAATTATCAGTGGTTACATTTCTGCCTGATTTTTCAATATTTTTTACAAGGCGTAAAACTACATTTAAACCTTGATTTTTATCTCTTGGTTGATTTTCTGCTTTTCCCGTATACACTTCAGCAGAATACACATACGCAGTTTTGACATCTGATAATAGCCATAACTTTATACCATATTTTCCGCGGGGTTTGGTAGGTATATTTTGTCTAAAGGGACATTTACCACGATAAGGAACAAGTTGTTCGTCAACAGTAACGTTTTCATATGGCACAAACATCTTGGAGAGTTAATCAACGAATAAATCAAAAATATTTCTAATTGGAGCTAACTTATCATGTCTACGACGAGCCGGTCTGTCTTCTTTATTGTCAAACCTTATAAATCGACTTATAGTACAGAATCTGTGAAGTGACATTGTGGCTTTGAATATGGGCCGACCGTCAGAATCGCTCCATAATTCTAACAAAGATTCTCCGGCACCTTTGTGTACACCGGCTAGCAGTAACAAACCTATATAAGCTTCCATTTCATCAATACAAATTTCTTTTACTTTTTTCTCGGTTGTGGAACACACCCGTTTAAGTTCTCTATTTGTCTCGTCCACAATTATATTGAGCATATTGTCTGTTAGAAATAATTTGAAAGCTGATAGAGGCGTATCATCTATGCGTTGAATGGCATATCGTGTGGGACCTGGCGCAGGATTCATGATATTTGCTGGCCTAACAAAAAGCCAAAAGTAAAAAAAATTAGTATAAGATTCAAGCAGCATTATTTAGATTTACTTCCGGAAAACAACACACTCACCTAGAACGTGATTGTACCGGTGCAGTCTTATTCCACACAGTTCCGTCGCGTGCTAAATATTGTGAATTTTTTGAGTCCACATTGCTTATTTCCATTTCGTTGTCAGAAATTTCCAAGATATCTTCAACTACCTCAGCTGTAGATATATTATCTTCTTCGTCCGATATTTCACTTGGAATGAATTCATCGTTATTTTCAGAAGTAGTTTCCAAATTTTCATCTTCATTTTCACTAGAATCAGCTTCCAAAATAGCACGTAATTCCTCATCAGTTAATCCACGATTGAATGACATTTTCACAAAGAATTTATGCACAAAACTCAAACTGTATTGGAGTATTTGTAGGTTAGAAACGCACTTTGTGTCTCTAATAGACTGTCACGTACTGATACTTTAGCACTAATGAACAGAATAGACGAACTCAGCGTGAAATATTCCGCAAAGCATTATGGGTACACATGTACCCATATACAATAAATGAAACATTTACATTTTTATGCAAAAAATATTTATAGAATAATTTAATTAATTGACATATTTTGTTTATCTATCTAAACTTGAGGAATACATAAATTTATAGATCTGTGAAATCTATAGTAATTAAAAAATTAAACAATAACATATGAGAATGGGTCCACCCGTACCCATATAAAACAGAAAGGTTAAACTTGCAAAAACATAGAAAAACGCTGTTTTGAACTATTCAAACTGACAAATTCGTGTTTCTTTCGTGCGAAACGGCGATTTATGATAAATGACGATAAAATTGGTGTTTTAAACTTGCAAAAACATAGAAAAACGCTGTTTTCAACTATTCAAACTGATAAATTCATGTTTCTTTCGTTCGAAACGGTAGATTTTTGTGAAATCACGATAAAATTGCTGTTTTAAACTTGCAAAAATATAGAAAAACGCTGTTTTGAACTATTCAAACTGATAAATTCATGTTTCTTTCGTGCGAAACGGCGATTTATGAGAAATGACGATAAAATTGCTGTTTTAAACTTGCAAAAACATAGAAAAACGCTGTTTTCATTTATTCAAACTGATAAATTCATGTTTCTTACGTTCGAAACGGTGGATTTTTGTGAAATCACGATAAAATTGCTGTTTTAAACTTGCAAATACATAGAAAAACGCTGTTTTCAACTATTCAAACTGATAAATTCATGTTTCTTTCGTGCGAAACGGCGATTTATGAGAAATGACGATAAAATTGCTGTTTTAAACTTGCAAAAACATAGAAAAACGCTGTTTTGAACTATTCAAACTGACAAATTCATGTTTTTTTCTTGTGAAATGGCGTTTTATGAGAAATGACGATAAAATTGCGGTTTCAAACTTGCAAAAACATAGAAAAACGCTGTTTTGAACTATTCAAACTGACAAATTCATGTTTCTTTCGTGCGAAACGGCGATTTATGAGAAATGACGATAAAATTGCTGTTTTAAACTTGCAAAAACTTAGAAAAACGCTGTTTTCAACTATTCAAACTGATAAATTCATGTTTCTTACGTTCGAAACGGTAGATTTTTGTGAAATCACGATAAAATTGCTGTTGTAAACTTGCAAAAACATAGAAAAACGCTGTTTTGAACTATTCAAACTGATAAATTCATGTTTCTTTCGTGCGAAACGGCGATTTATGAGAAATGACGATAAAATTGCTGTTTTAAACTTGCAAAAACATAGAAAAACGCTGTTTTCAACTATTCAAACTGATAAATTCATGTTTCTTTCGTGCGAAACGGCGATTTATGAGAAATGACGATAAAATTGCGGTTTTAAACTTGCAAAAACATAGAAAAACGCTGTTTTGAACTATTCAAACTGACAAATTCGTGTTTCTTTCGTGCGATACGGCGATTTATGATAAACGACGATAAAATTGGTGTTTTAAACTTGCAAAAACATAGAAAAACGCTGTTTTCAACTATTCAAACTGATAAATTAATGTTTCTTTCGTGCGAAACGGCGATTTATGAGAAATGACGATAAAATTGCTGTTTTATACTTGCAAAAACATAGAAAAACGCTGTTTTGAACTATTCAAACTGACAAATTCATGTTTTTTTCGTGCGAAACGGAGATTTATGAGAAATGACGATAAAATTGCTGTTTTAAACTTGCAAAAACATAGAAAAACGCTGTTTTCAACTATTCAAACTGATAAATTCATGTTTCTTTCTTGCGAAACGGCGATTTATGAGAAATGACGATAAAATTGCTGTTTTAAACTTGCAAAACATAGAAAAACGCTGTTTTAAACTATTCAAACTGACAAATTCATGTTTCTTTCGTGCGAAACGGCGATTTATGAGAAATGACAATGAAATTGCTGTTTTAAACTTGCAAAAACATAGAAAAAACGCTGTTTTGAACTATTCAAACTGACAAATTCATGTTTCTTTCGTGCGAAACGGCAATTTATGAGAAATGACGATAAAATTGCTGTTTTAAACTTGCAAAAACTTAGAAAAACGCTGTTTTCAACTATTCAAACTGATAAATTCATGTTTCTTTCGTGCGAAACGGCGATTTATAAGAAATGACGATAAAATTGCTGTTTTAAACTTGCAAAAACATAGAAAAACGCTGTTTTGAACTATTCAAACTGACAAATTCATGTTTTTTTCGTGTGAAACGGCGATTTATGAGAAATGACGATAAAATTGCTGTTTTAAACTTGCAAAAACATAGAAAAACGCTGTTTTGAACTATTCAAACTGACAAATTCATGTTTCTTTCGTGCGAAACGGCGATTTATGAGAAATGACGATAAAATTGCTGTTTTAAACTTGCAAAAACATAGAAAAACGCTGTTTTCAACTATTCAAACTGATAAATTCATGTTTCTTTCGTGCGAAACGGCGATTTATGAGAAATGACGATAAAATTGCTATTTTAAGCTTGCAAAAACATAGAAAAACGCTGTTTTGAACTATTCAAACTGACAAATTCATGTTTTTTTTCTTGTGAAACGGCGATTTATGAGAAATGACGATAAAATTGCGGTTTCAAACTTGCAAAAACATAGAAAAACGCTGTTTTGAACTATTCAAACTGACAAATTCATGTTTCTTTCGTGCGAAACGGCGATTTATGAGAAATGACGATAAAATTGCTGTTTTAAACTTGCAAAAACTTAGAAAAACGCTGTTTTCAACTATTCAAACTGATAAATTCATGTTTCTTACGTTCGAAACGGTAGATTTTTGTGAAATCACGATAAAATTGCTGTTTTAAACTTGCAAAAACATAGAAAAACGCTGTTTTGAACTATTCAAACTGATAAATTCATGTTTCTTTCGTGCGAAACGGCGATTTATGAGAAATGACGATAAAATTGCTGTTTTAAACTTGCAAAAACATAGAAAAACGCTGTTTTCATCTATTCAAACTGATAAATTCATGTTTCTTACGTTCGAAACGGTGGATTTTTGTGAAATCACGATAAAATTGCTGTTTTAAACTTGCAAAAACATAGAAAAACGCTGTTTTCAACTATTCAAACTGATAAATTCATGTTTCTTTTGTGCGAAACGGCGATTTATGAGAAATGACGATAAAATTGCTGTTTTAAACTTGCAAAAACATAGAAAAACGCTGTTTTGAACTATTCAAACTGTCAAATTCATGTTTTTTTCTTGTGAAACGGCGATTTATGAGAAATGACGATAAAATTGCGGTTTCAAACTTGCAAAAACATAGAAAAACGCTGTTTTGAACTATTCAAACTGACAAATTCATGTTTCTTTCGTGCGAAACGGCGATTTATGAGAAATGACGATAAAATTGCTGTTTTAAACTTGCAAAAACTTAGAAAAAAGCTGTTTTCAACTATTCAAACTGATAAATTCATGTTTCTTACGTTCGAAACGGTAGATTTTTGTGAAATCACGATAAAAATTGCTGTTTTAAACTTGCAAAAACATAGAAAAACGCTGTTTTGAACTATTCAAACTGATAAATTCATGTTTCTTTCGTGCGAAACGGCGATTTAAGAGAAATGACAATAAAATTGCTGTTTTAAACTTGCAAAAACATAGAAAAACGCTGTTTTGAACTATTCAAACTGACAAATTCGTGTTTCTTTCGTGCGAAACGGCGATTTATGATAAATGACGATAAAATTGGTGTTTTAAACTTGCGAAAACATAGAAAAACGCTGTTTTCAACTATTCAAACTGATAAATTCATGTTTCTTTCGTGCGAAACGGCGATTTATGAGAAATGACGATAAAATTGCTGTTTTATACTTGCAAAAACATAGAAAAACGCTGTTTTGAACAATTCAAACTGACAAATTCATGTTTCTTTCGTGCGAAACGGCGATTTATGAGAAATGACGATAAAATTGCTGTTTTAAACTTGCAAAAACTTAGAAAAACGCTGTTTTCAACTATTCAAACTGATAAATTCATGTTTCTTACGTTCGAAACGGTAGATTTTTGTGAAATCACGATAAAATTGCTGTTTTAAACTTGCAAAAACATAGAAAAACGCTGTTTTGAACTATTCAAACTGATAAATTCATGTTTCTTTCGTGCGAAACGGCGATTTATGAGAAATGACGATAAAATTGCTGTTTTAAACTTGCAAAAACATAGAAAAACGCTGTTTTCATCTATTCAAACTGATAAATTCATGTTTCTTACGTTCGAAACGGTGGATTTTTGTGAAATCACGATAAAATTGCTGTTTTAAACTTGCAAAAACATAGAAAAACGCTGTTTTCAACTATTCAAACTGATAAATTCATGTTTCTTTCGTGCGAAACGGCGATTTATGAGAAATGACGATAAAATTGCTGTTTTAAACTTGCAAAAACATAGAAAAACGCTGTTTTGAACTATTCAAACTGACAAATTCATGTTTTTTTCTTGTGAAACGGCGATTTATGAGAAATGACGATAAAATTGCGGTTTCAAACTTGCAAAAACATAGAAAAACGCTGTTTTGAACTATTCAAACTGACAAATTCATGTTTATTCGTGCGAAACGGCGATTTAAGAGAAATGACGATAAAATTGCTGTTTTAAACTTGCAAAAACTTAGAAAAACGCTGTTTTCAACTATTCAAACTGATAAATTCATGTTTCTTACGTTCGAAACGGTAGATTTTTGTGAAATCACGATAAAATTGCTGTTTTAAACTTGCAAAAACATAGAAAAACGCTGTATTGAACTATTCAAACTGATAAATTCCTGTTTCTTTCGTGCAAAACGGCGATTTATGAGAAATGACGATAAAATTGCTGTTTTAAACTTGCAAAAACATAGAAAAACGCTGTTTTGAACTATTCAAACGGACAAATTCGTGTTTCTTTCGTGCGAAACGGCGATTTATGATAAATGACGATAAAATTGGTGTTTTAAACTTGCAAAAACATAGAAAAACGCTGTTTTCAACTATTCAAACTGATAAATTCATGTTTCTTTCGTGCGAAACGGCGATTTATGAGAAATGACGATAAAATTGCTGTTTTATACTTGCGAAAACATAGAAAAACGCTGTTTTGAACTATTCAAACTGACAAATTCATGTTTCTTTCGTGCGAAACGGCGATTTATGAGAAATGACGATAAAATTGCTGTTTTAAACTTGCAAAAACTTAGAAAAACGCTGTTTTCAACTATTCAAACTGATAAATTCATGTTTCTTACGTTCGAAACGGTAGATTTTTGTGAAATCACGATAAAATTGCTGTTTTAAACTTGCAAAAACATAGAAAAACGCTGTTTTGAACTATTCAAACTGATAAATTCATGTTTCTTTCGTGCGAAACGGCGATTTATGAGAAATGACGATAAAATTGCTGTTTTAAACTTGCAAAAACATAGAAAAACGCTGTTTTCATCTATTCAAACTGATAAATTCATGTTTCTTACGTTCGAAACGGTGGATTTTTGTGAAATCACGATAAAATTGCTGTTTTAAACTTGCAAAAACATAGAAAAACGCTGTTTTCAACTATTCAAACTGATAAATTCATGTTTCTTTCGTGCGAAACGGCGATTTATGAGAAATGACGATAAAATTGCTGTTTTAAACTTGCAAAAACATAGAAAAACGCTGTTTTGAACTATTCAAACTGACAAATTCATGTTTTTTTCTTGTGAAATGGCGATTTATGAGAAATGACGATAAAATTGCGGTTTCAAACTTGCAAAAACATAGAAAAACGCTGTTTTGAACTATTCAAACTGACAAATTCATGTTTCTTTTGTGCGAAACGGCGATTTATGAGAAATGACGATATAATTGCTGTTTTAAACTTGCAAAAACTTAGAAAAACGCTGTTTTCAACTATTCAAACTGATAAATTCATGTTTCTTACGTTCGAAACGGTAGATTTTTGTGAAATCACGATAAAATTGCTGTTTTAAACTTGCAAAAACATAGAAAAACGCTGTTTTGAACTATTCAAACTGATAAATTCATGTTTCTTTCGTGCGAAACGGCGATTTATGAGAAATGACGATAAAATTGCTGTTTTAAACTTGCAAAAACATAGAAAAACGCTGTTTTGAACTATTCAAACTGAAAAATTCGTGTTTCTTTCGTGCGAAACGGCGATTTATGATAAATGACGATAAAATTGGTGTTTTAAACTTGCAAAAACATAGAAAAACGCTGTTTTCAACTATTCAAACTGATAAATTCATGTTTCTTTCGTGCGAAACGGCGATTTATGAGAAATGACGATAAAATTGCTGTTTTATACTTGCAAAAACATAGAAAAACGCTGTTTTGAACTATTCAAACTGACAAATTCATGTTTCTTTCGTGCGAAACGGAGATTTATGAGAAATGACGATAAAATTGCTGTTTTATACTTGCGAAAACATAGAAAAACGCTGTTTTGAACTATTCAAACTGACAAATTCATGTTTCTTTCGTGCGAAACGGCGATTTATGAGAAATGACGATAAAATTGCTGTTTTAAACTTGCAAAAACTTAGAAAAACGCTGTTTTCAACTATTCAAACTGATAAATTCATGTTTCTTACGTTCGAAACGGTAGATTTTTGTGAAATCACGATAAAATTGCTGTTGTAAACTTGCAAAAACATAGAAAAACGCTGTTTTGAACTATTCAAACTGATAAATTCATGTTTCTTTCGTGCGAAACGGCGATTTATGAGAAATGACGATAAAATTGCTGTTTTAAACTTGCAAAAACATAGAAAAACGCTGTTTTCAACTATTCAAACTGATAAATTCATGTTTCTTTCGTGCGAAACGGCGATTTATGAGAAATGACGATAAAATTGCGGTTTTAAACTTGCAAAAACATAGAAAAACGCTGTTTTGAACTTTTCAAACTGACAAATTCGTGTTTCTTTCGTGCGATACGGCGATTTATGATAAAGGACGATAAAATTGGTGTTTTAAACTTGCAAAGACATAGAAAAACGCTGTTTTCAACTATTCAAACTGATAAATTAATGTTTCTTTCGTGCGAAACGGCGATTTATGAGAAATGACGATAAAATTGCTGTTTTATACTTGCAAAAATATAGAAAAACGCTGTTTTGAACTATTCAAACTGACAAATTCATGTTTTTTTCGTGCGAAACGGAGATTTATGAGAAATGACGATAAAATTGCTGTTTTAAACTTGCAAAAACATAGAAAAACGCTGTTTTCAACTATTCAAACTGATAAATTCATGTTTCTTTCTTGCGAAACGGCGATTTATGAGAAATGACGATAAAATTGCTGTTTTAAACTTGCAAAACCTAGAAAAACGCTGTTTTAAACTATTCAAACTGAAAAATTCATGTTTCTTTCGTGCGAAACGGCGATTTATGAGAAATGACAATGAAATTGCTGTTTTAAACTTGCAAAAACATAGAAAAACGCTGTTTTGAACTATTCAAACTGACAAATTCATGTTTCTTTCGTGCGAAACGGCAATTTATGAGAAATGACGATAAAATTGCTGTTTTAAACTTGCAAAAACTTAGAAAAACGCTGTTTTCAACTATTCAAACTGATAAATTCATGTTTCTTTCGTGCGAAACGGCGATTTATAAGAAATGACGATAAAATTGCTGTTTTAAACTTGCAAAAACATAGAAAAACGCTGTTTTGAACTATTCAAACTGACAAATTCATGTTTTTTTCGTGTGAAACGGCGATTTATGAGAAATGACGATAAAATTGCTGTTTTAAACTTGCAAAAACATAGAAAAACGCTGTTTTGAACTATTCAAACTGACAAATTCATGTTTCTTTCGTGCGAAACGGCGATTTATGAGAAATGACGATAAAATTGCTGTTTTAAACTTGCAAAAACATAGAAAAACGCTGTTTTCAACTATTCAAACTGATAAATTCATGTTTCTTTCGTGCGAAACGGCGATTTATGAGAAATGACGATAAAATTGCTGTTTTAAGCTTGCAAAAACATAGAAAAACGCTGTTTTGAACTATTCAAACTGACAAATTCATGTTTTTTTTCTTGTGAAACGGCGATTTATGAGAAATGACGATAAAATTGCGGTTTCAAACTTGCAAAAACATAAAAAAAACGCTGTTTTGAACTATTCAAACTGACAAATTCATGTTTCTTTCGTGCGAAACGGCGATTTATGAGAAATGACGATAAAATTGCTGTTTTAAACTTGCAAAAACTTAGAAAAACGCTGTTTTCAACTATTCAAACTGATAAATTCATGTTTCTTACGTTCGAAACGGTAGATTTTTGTGAAATCACGATAAAATTGCTGTTTTAAACTTGCAAAAACATAGAAAAACGCTGTTTTGAACTATTCAAACTGATAAATTCATGTTTCTTTCGTGCGAAACGGCGATTTATGAGAAATGACGATAAAATTGCTGTTTTAAACTTGCAAAAACATAGAAAAACGCTGTTTTCATCTATTCAAACTGATAAATTCATGTTTCTTACGTTCGAAACGGTGGATTTTTGTGAAATCACGATAAAATTGCTGTTTTAAACTTGCAAAAACATAGAAAAACGCTGTTTTCAACTATTCAAACTGATAAATTCATGTTTCTTTCGTGCGAAACGGCGATTTATGAGAAATGACGATAAAATTGCTGTTTTAAACTTGCAAAAACATAGAAAAACGCTGTTTTGAACTATTCAAACTGTCAAATTCATGTTTTTTTCTTGTGAAACGGCGATTTATGAGAAATGACGATAAAATTGCGGTTTCAAACTTGCAAAAACATAGAAAAACGCTGTTTTGAACTATTCAAACTGACAAATTCATGTTTCTTTCGTGCGAAACGGCGATTTATGAGAAATGACGATAAAATTGCTGTTTTAAACTTGCAAAAACTTAGAAAAAAGCTGTTTTCAACTATTCAAACTGATAAATTCATGTTTCTTACGTTCGAAACGGTAGATTTTTGTGAAATCACGATAAAAATTGCTGTTTTAAACTTGCAAAAACATAGAAAAACGCTGTTTTGAACTATTCAAACTGATAAATTCATGTTTCTTTCGTGCGAAACGGCGATTTATGAGAAATGACGATAAAATTGCTGTTTTAAACTTGCAAAAACATAGAAAAACGCTGTTTTGAACTATTCAAACTGACAAATTCGTGTTTCTTTCGTGCGAAACGGCGATTTATGATAAATGACGATAAAATTGGTGTTTTAAACTTGCGAAAACATAGAAAAACGCTGTTTTCAACTATTCAAACTGATAAATTCATGTTTCTTTCGTGCGAAACGGCGATTTATGAGAAATGACGATAAAATTGCTGTTTTAAACTTGCAAAAACTTAGAAAAACGCTGTTTTCAACTATTCAAACTGATAAATTCATGTTTCTTACGTTCGAAACGGTAGATTTTTGTGAAATCACGATAAAATTGCTGTTTTAAACTTGCAAAAACATAGAAAAACGCTGTTTTGAACTATTCAAACTGACAAATTCGTGTTTCTTTCGTGCGAAACGGCGATTTATGATAAATGACGATAAAATTGGTGTTTTAAACTTGCGAAAACATAGAAAAACGCTGTTTTCAACTATTCAAACTGATAAATTCATGTTTCTTTCGTGCGAAACGGCGATTTATGAGAAATGACGATAAAATTGCTGTTTTATACTTGCAAAAACATAGAAAAACGCTGTTTTGAACAATTCAAACTGACAAATTCATTTTTCTTTCGTGCGAAACGGCGATTTATGAGAAATGACGATAAAATTGCTGTTTTAAACTTGCAAAAACTTAGAAAAACGCTGTTTTCAACTATTCAAACTGATAAATTCATGTTTCTTACGTTCGAAACGGTAGATTTTTGTGAAATCACGATAAAATTGCTGTTTTAAACTTGCAAAAACATAGAAAAACGCTGTTTTGAACTATTCAAACTGATAAATTCATGTTTCTTTCGTGCGAAACGGCGATTTATGAGAAATGACGATAAAATTGCTGTTTTAAACTTGCAAAAACATAGAAAAACGCTGTTTTCATCTATTCAAACTGATAAATTCATGTTTCTTACGTTCGAAACGGTGGATTTTTGTGAAATCACGATAAAATTGCTGTTTTAAACTTGCAAAAACATAGAAAAACGCTGTTTTCAACTATTCAAACTGATAAATTCATGTTTCTTTCGTGCGAAACGGCGATTTATGAGAAATGACGATAAAATTGCTGTTTTATACTTGCGAAAACATAGAAAAACGCTGTTTTGAACTATTCAAACTGACAAATTCATGTTTCTTTCGTGCGAAACGGCGATTTATGAGAAATGACGATAAAATTGCTGTTTTAAACTTGCAAAAACTTAGAAAAACGCTGTTTTCAACTATTCAAACTGATAAATTCATGTTTCTTACGTTCGAAACGGTAGATTTTTGTGAAATCACGATAAAATTGCTGTTTTAAACTTGCAAAAACATAGAAAAACGCTGTTTTGAACTATTCAAACTGATAAATTCATGTTTCTTTCGTGCGAAACGGCGATTTATGAGAAATGACGATAAAATTGCTGTTTTAAACTTGCAAAAACATAGAAAAACGCTGTTTTCATCTATTCAAACTGATAAATTCATGTTTCTTACGTTCGAAACGGTGGATTTTTGTGAAATCACGATAAAATTGCTGTTTTAAACTTGCAAAAACATAGAAAAACGCTGTTTTCAACTATTCAAACTGATAAATTCATGTTTCTTTCGTGCGAAACGGCGATTTATGAGAAATGACGATAAAATTGCTGTTTTAAACTTGCAAAAACATAGAAAAACGCTGTTTTGAACTATTCAAACTGACAAATTCGTGTTTCTTTCGTGCGAAACGGCGATTTATGATAAATGACGATAAAATTGGTGTTTTAAACTTGCAAAAACATAGAAAAACGCTGTTTTCAACTATTCAAACTGATAAATTCATGTTTCTTTCGTGCGAAACGGCGATTTATGAGAAAAGACGATAAAATTGCTGTTTTATACTTGCGAAAACATAGAAAAACGCTGTTTTGAACTATTCAAACTGACAAATTCATGTTTCTTTCGTGCGAAACGGCGATTTATGAGAAATGACGATAAAATTGCTGTTTTAAACTTGCAAAAACTTAGAAAAACGCTGTTTTCAACTATTCAAACTGATAAATTCATGTTTCTTACGTTCGAAACGGTAGATTTTTGTGAAATCACGATAAAATTGCTGTTTTAAACTTGCAAAAACATAGAAAAACGCTGTTTTGAACTATTCAAACTGATAAATTCATGTTTCTTTCGTGCGAAACGGCGATTTATGAGAAATGACGATAAAATTGCTGTTTTAAACTTGCAAAAACATAGAAAAACGCTGTTTTCATCTATTCAAACTGATAAATTCATGTTTCTTACGTTCGAAACGGTGGATTTTTGTGAAATCACGATAAAATTGCTGTTTTAAACTTGCAAAAACATAGAAAAACGCTGTTTTCAACTATTCAAACTGATAAATTCATGTTTCTTTCGTGCGAAACGGCGATTTATGAGAAATGACGATAAAATTGCTGTTTTAAACTTGCAAAAACTTAGAAAAACGCTGTTTTCAACTATTCAAACTGATAAATTCATGTTTCTTACGTTCAAAACGGTAGATTTTTGTGAAATCACGATAAAATTGCTGTTTTAAACTTGCAAAAACATAGAAAAACGCTGTTTTGAACTATTCAAACTGTCAAATTCAGGTTTTTTTCTTGTGAAACGGCGATTTATGAGAAATGACGATAAAATTGCGGTTTCAAACTTGCAAAAACATAGAAAAACGCTGTTTTGAACTATTCAAACTGACAAATTCATGTTTCTTTCGTGCGAAACGGCGATTTATGAGAAATGACGATAAAATTGCTGTTTTAAACTTGCAAAAACTTAGAAAAAAGCTGTTTTCAACTATTCAAACTGATAAATTCATGTTTCTTACGTTCGAAACGGTAGATTTTTGTGAAATCACGATAAAAATTGCTGTTTTAAACTTGCAAAAACATAGAAAAACGCTGTTTTGAACTATTCAAACTGATAAATTCATGTTTCTTTCGTGCGAAACGGCGATTTATGAGAAATGACGATAAAATTGCTGTTTTAAACTTGCAAAAACATAGAAAAACGCTGTTTTGAACTATTCAAACTGACAAATTCGTGTTTCTTTCGTGCGAAACGGCGATTTATGATAAAT
Organism: Poecilus cupreus; assembly: GCA_963942605.1. Taxonomy (NCBI): domain Eukaryota; kingdom Metazoa; phylum Arthropoda; class Insecta; order Coleoptera; family Carabidae; genus Poecilus; species Poecilus cupreus. The sequence goes on along the minus strand of CAWWDY010000088.1, from coordinate 18,578 downwards.
GACGATAAAATTGGTGTTTTAAACTTGCGAAAACATAGAAAAACGCAGTTTTCAACTATTCAAACTGATAAATTCATGTTTCTTTCGTGCGAAACGGCGATTTATGAGAAATGACGATAAAATTGCTGTTTTATACTTGCAAAAACATAGAAAAACGCTGTTTTGAACAATTCAAACTGACAAATTCATGTTTCTTTCGTGCGAAACGGCGATTTATGAGAAATGACGATAAAATTGCTGTTTTAAACTTGCAAAAACTTAGAAAAACGCTGTTTTCAACTATTCAAACTGATAAATTCATGTTTCTTACGTTCAAAACGGTAGATTTTTGTGAAATCACGATAAAATTGCTGTTTTAAACTTGAAAAAACATAGAAAAACGCTGTTTTGAACTATTCAAACTGATAAATTCATGTTTCTTTCGTGCGAAACGGCGATTTATGAGAAATGACGATAAAATTGCTGTTTTAAACTTGCAAAAACATAGAAAAACGCTGTTTTCATCTATTCAAACTGATAAATTCATGTTTCTTACGTTCGAAACGGTGGATTTTTGTGAAATCACGATAAAATTGCTGTTTTAAACTTGCAAAAACATAGAAAAACGCTGTTTTCAACTATTCAAACTGATAAATTCATGTTTCTTTCGTGCGAAACGGCGATTTATGAGAAATGACGATAAAATTGCTGTTTTAAACTTGCAAAAACATAGAAAAACGCTGTTTTGAACTATTCAAACTGACAAATTCATGTTTTTTTCTTGTGAAACGGCGATTTATGAGAAATGACGATAAAATTGCGGTTTCAAACTTGCAAAAACATAGAAAAACGCTGTTTTGAACTATTCAAACTGACAAATTCATGTTTATTCGTGCGAAACGGCGATTTATGAGAAATGACGACTTGCAAAAACATAGAAAAACGCTGTATTGAACTATTCAAACTGATAAATTCATGTTTCTTTCGTGCGAAACGGCGATTTATGAGAAATGACGATAAAATTGCGGTTTTAAACTTGCAAAAACATAGAAAAACGCTGTTTTGAACTATTCAAACTGACAAATTCGTGTTTCTTTCGTGCGAAACGGCGATTTATGATAAATGACGATAAAATTGGTGTTTTAAACTTGCAAAAACATAGAAAAACGCTGTTTTCAACTATTCAAACTGATAAATTCATGTTTCTTTCGTGCGAAACGGCGATTTATGAGAAATGACGATAAAATTGCTGTTTTATACTTGCGAAAACATAGAAAAACGCTGTTTTGAACTATTCAAACTGACAAATTCATGTTTCTTTCGTGCGAAACGGCGATTTATGAGAAATGACGATAAAATTGCTGTTTTAAACTTGCAAAAACTTAGAAAAACGCTGTTTTCAACTATTCAAACTGATAAATTCATGTTTCTTACGTTCGAAACGGTAGATTTTTGTGAAATCACGATAAAATTGCTGTTTTAAACTTGCAAAAACATAGAAAAACGCTGTTTTGAACTATTCAAACTGATAAATTCATGTTTCTTTCGTGCGAAACGGCGATTTATGAGAAATGACGATAAAATTGCTGTTTTAAACTTGCAAAAACATAGAAAAACGCTGTTTTCATCTATTCAAACTGATAAATTCATGTTTCTTACGTTCGAAACGGTGGATTTTTGTGAAATCACGATAAAATTGCTGTTTTAAACTTGCAAAAACATAGAAAAACGCTGTTTTCAACTATTCAAACTGATAAATTCATGTTTCTTTCGTGCGAAACGGCGATTTATGAGAAATGACGATAAAATTGCTGTTTTAAACTTGCAAAAACATAGAAAAACGCTGTTTTGAACTATTCAAACTGATAAATTCATGTTTCTTTCGTGCGAAACGGCGATTTATGAGAAATGACGATAAAATTGCTGTTTTAAACTTGCAAAAACATAGAAAAACGCTGTTTTGAACTATTCAAACTGACAAATTCGTGTTTCTTTCGTGCGAAACGGCGATTTATGATAAATGACGATAAAATTGGTGTTTTAAACTTGCAAAAACATAGAAAAACGCTGTTTTCAACTATTCAAACTGATAAATTCATGTTTCTTTCGTGCGAAACGGCGATTTATGAGAAATGACGATAAAATTGCTGTTTTAAACTTGCAAAAACATAGAAAAACGCTGTTTTGAACTATTCAAACTGATAAATTCATGTTTCTTTCGTGCGAAACGGCGATTTATGAGAAATGACGATAAAATTGCTGTTTTATACTTGCGAAAACATAGAAAAACGCTGTTTTGAACTATTCAAACTTACAAATTCATGTTTCTTTCGTGCGAAACGGCGATTTATGAGAAATGACGATAAAATTGCTGTTTTAAACTTGCAAAAACTTAGAAAAACGCTGTTTTCAACTATTCAAACTGATAAATTCATGTTTCTTACGTTCGAAACGGTAGATTTTTGTGAAATCACGATAAAATTGCTGTTTTAAACTTGCAAAAACATAGAAAAACGCTGTTTTGAACTATTCAAACTGATAAATTCATGTTTCTTTCGTGCGAAACGGCGATTTATGAGAAATGACGATAAAATTGCTGTTTTAAACTTGCAAAAACATAGAAAAACGCTGTTTTCATCTATTCAAACTGATAAATTCATGTTTCTTACGTTCGAAACGGTGGATTTTTGTGAAATCACGATAAAATTGCTGTTTTAAACTTGCAAAAACATAGAAAAACGCTGTTTTGAACTATTCAAACTGACAAATTCATGTTTTTTTCTTGTGAAATGGCGATTTATGTGAAATGACGATAAAATTGCGGTTTCAAACTTGCAAAAACATAGAAAAACGCTGTTTTGAACTATTCAAACTGACAAATTCATGTTTTTTTCTTGTGAAATGGCGATTTATGTGAAATGACGATAAAATTGCGGTTTCAAACTTGCAAAAACATAGAAAAACGCTGTTTTGAACTATTCAAACTGACAAATTCATGTTTCTTTCGTGCGAAACGGCGATTTATGAGAAATGACGATAAAATTGCTGTTTTAAACTTGCAAAAACTTAGAAAAGCGCTGTTTTCAACTATTAAAACTGATAAATTCATGTTTCTTACGTTCGAAACGGTAGATTTTTGTGAAATCACGATAAAATTGCTGTTTTAAACTTGCAAAAACATAGAAAAACACTGTTTTGAACTATTCAAACTGATAAATTCATGTTTCTTTCGTGCGAAACGGCGATTTATGAGAAATGACGATAAAATTGCTGTTTTAAACTTGCAAAAACATAGAAAAACGCTGTTTTGAACTATTCAAACTGACAAATTCGTGTTTCTTTCGTGCGAAACGGCGATTTATGATAAATGACGATAAAATTGGTGTTTTAAACTTGCAAAAACATAGAAAAACGCTGTTTTCAACTATTCAAACTGATAAATTCATGTTTCTTTCGTGCGAAACGGCGATTTATGAGAAATGACGATAAAATTGCTGTTTTATACTTGCAAAAACATAGAAAAACGCTGTTTTGAACTATTCAAACTGACAAATTCATGTTTCTTTCGTGCGAAACGGAGATTTATGAGAAATGACGATAAAATTGCTGTTTTAAACTTGCAAAAACATAGAAAAACGCTGTTTTCAACTATTCAAACTGATAAATTCATGTTTCTTACGTTCGAAACGGTAGATTTTTGTGAAATCACGATAAAATTGCTGTTTTAAACTTGCAAAAACATAGAAAAACGCTGTTTTGAACTATTCAAACTGATAAATTCATGTTTCTTTCGTGCGAAACGGCGATTTATGAGAAATGACGACAAAATTGCTGTTTTAAACTTGCAAAAACATAGAAAAACGCTGTTTTCATCTATTCAAACTGATAAATTCATGTTTCTTACGTTCAAAACGGTGGATTTTTGTGAAATCACGATAAAATTGCTATTTTAAACTTGCAAAAACATAGAAAAACGCTGTTTTCAACTATTCAAACTGATAAATTCATGTTTCTTTCGTGCGAAACGGCGATTTATGAGAAATGACGATAAAATTGCTGTTTTAAACTTGCAAAAACATAGAAAAACGCTGTTTTGAACTATTCAAACTGACAAATTCATGTTTTTTTCTTGTGAAATGGCGATTTATGAGAAATGACGATAAAATTGCGGTTTCAAACTTGCAAAAACATAGAAAAACGCTGTTTTGAACTATTCAAACTGACAAATTCATGTTTTTTTCGTGCGAAACGGAGATTTATGAGAAATGACGATAAAATTGCTGTTTTAAACTTGCAAAAACTTAGAAAAACGCTGTTTTGAACTATTCAAACTGATAAATTCATGTTTCTTTCGTGCGAAACGGCGATTTATGAGAAATGACGATAAAATTGCTGTTTTAAACTTGCAAAAACATAGAAAAACGCTGTTTTGAACTATTCAAACTGACAAATTCGTGTTTCTTTCGTGCGAAACGGCGATTTATGATAAATGACGATAAAATTGGTGTTTTAAACTTGCGAAAACATAGAAAAACGCAGTTTTCAACTATTCAAACTGATAAATTCATGTTTCTTTCGTGCGAAACGGCGATTTATGAGAAATGACGATAAAATTGCTGTTTTATACTTGCAAAAACATAGAAAAACGCTGTTTTGAACAATTCAAACTGACAAATTCATGTTTCTTTCGTGCGAAACGGCGATTTATGAGAAATGACGATAAAATTGCTGTTTTAAACTTGCAAAAACTTAGAAAAACGCTGTTTTCAACTATTCAAACTGATAAATTCATGTTTCTTACGTTCAAAACGGTAGATTTTTGTGAAATCACGATAAAATTGCTGTTTTAAACTTGAAAAAACATAGAAAAACGCTGTTTTGAACTATTCAAACTGATAAATTCATGTTTCTTTCGTGCGAAACGGCGATTTATGAGAAATGACGATAAAATTGCTGTTTTAAACTTGCAAAAACATAGAAAAACGCTGTTTTCATCTATTCAAACTGATAAATTCATGTTTCTTACGTTCGAAACGGTGGATTTTTGTGAAATCACGATAAAATTGCTGTTTTAAACTTGCAAAAACATAGAAAAACGCTGTTTTCAACTATTCAAACTGATAAATTCATGTTTCTTTCGTGCGAAACGGCGATTTATGAGAAATGACGATAAAATTGCTGTTTTAAACTTGCAAAAACATAGAAAAACGCTGTTTTGAACTATTCAAACTGACAAATTCATGTTTTTTTCTTGTGAAACGGCGATTTATGAGAAATGACGATAAAATTGCGGTTTCAAACTTGCAAAAACATAGAAAAACGCTGTTTTGAACTATTCAAACTGACAAATTCATGTTTATTCGTGCGAAACGGCGATTTATGAGAAATGACGACTTGCAAAAACATAGAAAAACGCTGTATTGAACTATTCAAACTGATAAATTCATGTTTCTTTCGTGCGAAACGGCGATTTATGAGAAATGACGATAAAATTGCGGTTTTAAACTTGCAAAAACATAGAAAAACGCTGTTTTGAACTATTCAAACTGACAAATTCGTGTTTCTTTCGTGCGAAACGGCGATTTATGATAAATGACGATAAAATTGGTGTTTTAAACTTGCAAAAACATAGAAAAACGCTGTTTTCAACTATTCAAACTGATAAATTCATGTTTCTTTCGTGCGAAACGGCGATTTATGAGAAATGACGATAAAATTGCTGTTTTATACTTGCGAAAACATAGAAAAACGCTGTTTTGAACTATTCAAACTGACAAATTCATGTTTCTTTCGTGCGAAACGGCGATTTATGAGAAATGACGATAAAATTGCTGTTTTAAACTTGCAAAAACTTAGAAAAACGCTGTTTTCAACTATTCAAACTGATAAATTCATGTTTCTTACGTTCGAAACGGTAGATTTTTGTGAAATCACGATAAAATTGCTGTTTTAAACTTGCAAAAACATAGAAAAACGCTGTTTTGAACTATTCAAACTGATAAATTCATGTTTCTTTCGTGCGAAACGGCGATTTATGAGAAATGACGATAAAATTGCTGTTTTAAACTTGCAAAAACATAGAAAAACGCTGTTTTCATCTATTCAAACTGATAAATTCATGTTTCTTACGTTCGAAACGGTGGATTTTTGTGAAATCACGATAAAATTGCTGTTTTAAACTTGCAAAAACATAGAAAAACGCTGTTTTCAACTATTCAAACTGATAAATTCATGTTTCTTTCGTGCGAAACGGCGATTTATGAGAAATGACGATAAAATTGCTGTTTTAAACTTGCAAAAACATAGAAAAACGCTGTTTTGAACTATTCAAACTGATAAATTCATGTTTCTTTCGTGCGAAACGGCGATTTATGAGAAATGACGATAAAATTGCTGTTTTAAACTTGCAAAAACATAGAAAAACGCTGTTTTGAACTATTCAAACTGACAAATTCGTGTTTCTTTCGTGCGAAACGGCGATTTATGATAAATGACGATAAAATTGGTGTTTTAAACTTGCAAAAACATAGAAAAACGCTGTTTTCAACTATTCAAACTGATAAATTCATGTTTCTTTCGTGCGAAACGGCGATTTATGAGAAATGACGATAAAATTGCTGTTTTAAACTTGCAAAAACATAGAAAAACGCTGTTTTGAACTATTCAAACTGATAAATTCATGTTTCTTTCGTGCGAAACGGCGATTTATGAGAAATGACGATAAAATTGCTGTTTTATACTTGCGAAAACATAGAAAAACGCTGTTTTGAACTATTCAAACTTACAAATTCATGTTTCTTTCGTGCGAAACGGCGATTTATGAGAAATGACGATAAAATTGCTGTTTTAAACTTGCAAAAACTTAGAAAAACGCTGTTTTCAACTATTCAAACTGATAAATTCATGTTTCTTACGTTCGAAACGGTAGATTTTTGTGAAATCACGATAAAATTGCTGTTTTAAACTTGCAAAAACATAGAAAAACGCTGTTTTGAACTATTCAAACTGATAAATTCATGTTTCTTTCGTGCGAAACGGCGATTTATGAGAAATGACGATAAAATTGCTGTTTTAAACTTGCAAAAACATAGAAAAACGCTGTTTTCATCTATTCAAACTGATAAATTCATGTTTCTTACGTTCGAAACGGTGGATTTTTGTGAAATCACGATAAAATTGCTGTTTTAAACTTGCAAAAACATAGAAAAACGCTGTTTTGAACTATTCAAACTGACAAATTCATGTTTTTTTCTTGTGAAATGGCGATTTATGTGAAATGACGATAAAATTGCGGTTTCAAACTTGCAAAAACATAGAAAAACGCTGTTTTGAACTATTCAAACTGACAAATTCATGTTTTTTTCTTGTGAAATGGCGATTTATGTGAAATGACGATAAAATTGCGGTTTCAAACTTGCAAAAACATAGAAAAACGCTGTTTTGAACTATTCAAACTGACAAATTCATGTTTCTTTCGTGCGAAACGGCGATTTATGAGAAATGACGATAAAATTGCTGTTTTAAACTTGCAAAAACTTAGAAAAGCGCTGTTTTCAACTATTAAAACTGATAAATTCATGTTTCTTACGTTCGAAACGGTAGATTTTTGTGAAATCACGATAAAATTGCTGTTTTAAACTTGCAAAAACATAGAAAAACACTGTTTTGAACTATTCAAACTGATAAATTCATGTTTCTTTCGTGCGAAACGGCGATTTATGAGAAATGACGATAAAATTGCTGTTTTAAACTTGCAAAAACATAGAAAAACGCGGTTTTGAACTATTCAAACTGACAAATTCGTGTTTCTTTCGTGCGAAACGGCGATTTATGATAAATGACGATAAAATTGGTGTTTTAAACTTGCAAAAACATAGAAAAACGCTGTTTTCAACTATTCAAACTGATAAATTCATGTTTCTTTCGTGCGAAACGGCGATTTATGAGAAATGACGATAAAATTGCTGTTTTATACTTGCAAAAACATAGAAAAACGCTGTTTTGAACTATTCAAACTGACAAATTCATGTTTCTTTCGTGCGAAACGGAGATTTATGAGAAATGACGATAAAATTGCTGTTTTAAACTTGCAAAAACATAGAAAAACGCTGTTTTCAACTATTCAAACTGATAAATTCATGTTTCTTACGTTCGAAACGGTAGATTTTTGTGAAATCACGATAAAATTGCTGTTTTAAACTTGCAAAAACATAGAAAAACGCTGTTTTGAACTATTCAAACTGATAAATTCATGTTTCTTTCGTGCGAAACGGCGATTTATGAGAAATGACGACAAAATTGCTGTTTTAAACTTGCAAAAACATAGAAAAACGCTGTTTTCATCTATTCAAACTGATAAATTCATGTTTCTTACGTTCAAAACGGTGGATTTTTGTGAAATCACGATAAAATTGCTATTTTAAACTTGCAAAAACATAGAAAAACGCTGTTTTCAACTATTCAAACTGATAAATTCATGTTTCTTTCGTGCGAAACGGCGATTTATGAGAAATGACGATAAAATTGCTGTTTTAAACTTGCAAAAACATAGAAAAACGCTGTTTTGAACTATTCAAACTGACAAATTCATGTTTTTTTCTTGTGAAATGGCGATTTATGAGAAATGACGATAAAATTGCGGTTTCAAACTTGCAAAAACATAGAAAAACGCTGTTTTGAACTATTCAAACTGACAAATTCATGTTTCTTTCGTGCGAAACGGCGATTTATGAGAAATGACGATAAAATTGCTGTTTTAAACTTGCAAAAACTTAGAAAAACGCTGTTTTCAACTATTCAAACTGATAAATTCATGTTTCTTACGTTCGAAACGGTAGATTTTTGTGAAATCACGATAAAGTTGCTGTTTTAAACTTACAAAAACATAGAAAAACGCTGTTTTGAACTATTCAAACTGATAAATTCATGTTTCTTTCGTGCGAAACGGCGATTTATGAGAAATGACGATAAAATTGCTGTTTTAAACTTGCAAAAACATAGAAAAACGCTGTTTTGAACTATTCAAACTGACAAATTCGTGTTTCTTTCGTGCGAAACGGCGATTTATGATAAATGACGATAAAATTGGTGTTTTAAACTTGCAAAAACATAGAAAAACGCTGTTTTCAACTATTCAAACTGATAAATTCATGTTTCTTTCGTGCGAAACGGCGATTTATGAGAAATGACGATAAAATTGCTGTTTTATACTTGCAAAAACATAGAAAAACGCTGTTTTGAACTATTCAAACTGACAAATTCATGTTTCTTTCGTGCGAAACGGAGATTTATGAGAAATGACGATAAAATTGCTGTTTTAAACTTGCAAAAACATAGAAAAACGCTGTTTTCAACTATTCAAACTGATAAATTCATGTTTCTTTCGTGCGAAACGGCGATTTATGAGAAATGACGATAAAATTGCTGTTTTAAACTTGCAAAACATAGAAAAACGCTGTTTTAAACTATTCAAACTGACAAATTCATGTTTCTTTCGTGCGAAACGGCGATTTATGAGAAATGACAATAAAATTGCTGTTTTAAACTTGCAAAAACATAGAAAAACGCTGTTTTGCACTACTCAAACTGACAAATTCATGTTTCTTTCGTGCGAAACGGCGATTTATGAGAAATGACGATAAAATTGCTGTTTTAAACTTGCAAAAACATAGAAAAACGCTGTTTTCAACTATTCAAACTGATAAATTCATGTTTCTTTCGTGCGAAACGGCGATTTATTAGAAATGACGATAAAATTGCTGTTTTAAACTTGCAAAAACATAGAAAAACGCTGTTTTGAACTATTCAAACTGACAAATTCATGTTTTTTTCTTGTGAAACGGCGATTTATGAGAAATGACGATAAAATTGCTGTTTTAAACTTGCAAAAACATAGAAAAACGCTGTTTTCATCTATTCAAACTGATAAATTCATGTTTCTTACGTTCGAAACGATGGATTTTTGTGAAATCACGATAAAATTGCTGTTTTAAACTTGCAAAAACATAGAAAAACGCTGTTTTCAACTATTCAAACTGATAAATTCATGTTTCTTTCGTGCGAAACGGCGATTTATGAGAAATGACGATAAAATTGCTGTTTTAAACTTACAAAAACATATAAAAACGCTGTTTTGAACTATTCAAACTGACAAATTCATGTTTTTTTCTTGTGAAACGGCGATTTATGAGAAATGACGATAAAATTGCGGATTCAAACTTTCAAAAACATAGAAAAACGCTGTTTTGAACTATTCAAACTGACAAATTCATGTTTCTTTCGTGCGAAACGGCGATTTATGAGAAATGACGATAAAATTGCTGTTTTAAACTTGCAAAAACTTAGAAAAACGCTGTTTTCAACTATTCAAACTGATAAATTCATGTTTCTTACGTTCGAAACGGTAGATTTTTGTGAAATCACGATAAAATTGCTGTTTTAAACTTGCAAAAACATAGAAAAACGCTGTTTTGAACTATTCAAACTGATAAATTAATGTTTCTTTCGTGCGAAACGGCGATTTATGAGAAATGACGATAAAATTGCTGTTTTAAACTTGCAAAAACATAGAAAAACGCTGTTTTGAACTATTCAAACTGACAAATTCGTGTTTCTTTCGTGCGAAACGGCGATTTATGATAAATGACGATAAAATTGGTGTTTTAAACTTGCAAAAACATAGAAAAACGCTGTTTTCAACTATTCAAACTGATAAATTCATGTTTCTTTCGTGCGAAACGGCGATTTATGAGAAATGACGATAAAATTGCTGTTTTATACTTGCAAAAACATAGAAAAACGCTGTTTTGAACTATTCAAACTGACAAATTCATGTTTCTTTCGTGCGAAACGGCGATTTATGAGAAATGACGATAAAATTGCTGTTTTAAACTTGCAAAAACTTAGAAAACGCTGTTTTCAACTATTCAAACTGATAAATTCATGTTTCTTACGTTCGAAACGGTAGATTTTTGTGAAATCACGATAAAATTGCTGTTTTAAACTTGCAAAAACATAGAAAAACGCTGTTTTGAACTATTCAAACTGATAAATTCATGTTTCTTTCGTGCGAAACGGCGATTTATGAGAAATGACGATAAAATTGCTGTTTTAAACTTGCAAAAACATAGAAAAACGCTGTTTTGAACTATTCAAACTGACAAATTCGTGTTTCTTTCGTGCGAAACGGCGATTTATGATAAATGACGATAAAATTGGTGTTTTAAACTTGCAAAAACATAGAAAAACGCTGTTTTCAACTATTCAAACTGATAAATTCATGTTTCTTTCGTGCGAAACGGCGATTTATGAGAAATGACGATAAAATTGCTGTTTTATACTTGCAAAAACATAGAAAAACGCTGTTTTGAACTATTCAAACTGACAAATTCATGTTTCTTTCGTGCGAAACGGAGATTTATGAGAAATGACGATAAAATTGCTGTTTTAAACTTGCAAAAACATAGAAAAACGCTGTTTTCAACTATTCAAACTGATAAATTCATGTTTCTTACGTTCGAAACGGTAGATTTTTGTGAAATCACGATAAAATTGCTGTTTTAAACTTGCAAAAACATAGAAAAACGCTGTTTTGAACTATTCAAACTGATAAATTCATGTTTCTTTCGTGCGAAACGGCGATTTATGAGAAATGACGATAAAATTGCTGTTTTAAACTTGCAAAAACATAGAAAAACGCTGTTTTCATCTATTCAAACTGATAAATTCATGTTTCTTACGTTCGAAACGGTGGATTTTTGTGAAATCACGATAAAATTGCTATTTTAAACTTGCAAAAACATAGAAAAACGCTGTTTTCAACTATTCAAACTGATAAATTCATGTTTCTTTCGTGCGAAACGGCGATTTATGAGAAATGACGATAAAATTGCTGTTTTAAACTTGCAAAAACATAGAAAAACGCTGTTTTGAACTATTCAAACTGACAAATTCATGTTTTTTTCTTGTGAAATGGCGATTTATGAGAAATGACGATAAAATTGCGGTTTCAAACTTGCAAAAACATAGAAAAACGCTGTTTTGAACTATTCAAACTGACAAATTCATGTTTCTTTCGTGCGAAACGGCGATTTATGAGAAATGACGATAAAATTGCTGTTTTAAACTTGCAAAAACTTAGAAAAACGCTGTTTTCAACTATTCAAACTGATAAATTCATGTTTCTTACGTTCGAAACGGTAGATTTTTGTGAAATCACGATAAAGTTGCTGTTTTAAACTTGCAAAAACATAGAAAAACGCTGTTTTGAACTATTCAAACTGATAAATTCATGTTTCTTTCGTGCGAAACGGCGATTTATGAGAAATGACGATAAAATTGCTGTTTTAAACTTGCAAAAACATAGAAAAACGCTGTTTTGAACTATTAAAACTGACAAATTCATGTTTCTTTCGTGCGAAACGGCGATTTATGAGAAATGACGATAAAATAGCTGTTTTAAACTTGCAAAAACATAGAATAACGCTGTTTTCAACTATTCAAACTAATAAATTCATGTTTCTTTCGTGCGAAACGGCGATTTATGAGAAATGACGATAAAATTGCTGTTTTAAACTTGCAAAAACATAGAAAAACGCTGTTTTGAACTATTCAAACTGACAAATTCATGTTTTTTTCGTGTGAAACGGCGATTTATGAGAAATGACGATAAAATTGCTGTTTTAAACTTGCAAAAACATAGAACACTGCCCGCCAAAACACGTAATCAAGAAAGAACATTTCGTTGATTTTTTCCAAACGCTCGGCCCAAGATTCATAGCAGGCGGCGACTACAATGCCAAACACCAACAATGGGGCTCAAGACTGGCTACCCCTAGAGGCAGAGAACTACTAAAAGCCTCTGAGAGTAAAGGTCTGCAATTTGTGTCGACTGGTGAACCAACGTACTGGCCGACAGATAAACGAAAAATCCCAGATCTGATCGATTTCTTTACGACAAAAGGTATTTCAAAAACTTACTTAAAAGCTACCTCTTCTTTCGATCTCTCATCCGACCACTCGCCAATAATTCTGACCTATAGCATTAAAATCATAGAAAATCAAAAGAAGCCATCTCTTTATAATAAGAAAACAAACTGGGACCTCTTTAGAGAAATAATGAATAATATAATAACCAGCAATATCCCTCTAAGAAATACAGGCGACCTAGACAATGCTATTGCCCACTTTAATAACACAATCCAGTCTGCCGCTTGCGATGCTACCCCCGCAGACAACAGAGCTACGCAAATTCAAGTCTGTCCCGTACAAGTGAAAAACAAAATTGCTGGAAAGCGTAAATTAAGAAAAATCTGGCAAAAATCTAGATCACAACCTGACAAAACAGCCCTAAACAAAGCCACCAAAGAAATATCTCAATTGCTAAATAATATCAAGAACAAAGCAATTGAAGAGTATCTAAGCAATCTGTCAAATACAGAGGCAAACAACTACTCTCTTTGGCGTGCAACTAAAAAATTAAAGAGACCCCAAACCATATGTCCTCCTATAAGAACACAAGAAGGACTATGGGCGAGATCAAGCAAAGAAAAGGCGGATGCGTTTGCCAGGCACTTCGCACAAGTTTTCCAGCCTCTCCCACCAGCAGACGAGGATGACAGCGTCGAAGAAGAAAACATCCGTCAATCTTTGAATAACACATCCTCTAGTGATACACAAATAAAATATTTCAAAACTCATGAGATTTGGAATATAATCATAAATAAACTAGACCCTAAGAAAGCTCCAGGTATTGATTTTATCACTGGAAAGCTACTCAAGGAACTACCTATGAAATGCATCCGACACCTAACTATCCTATTCAATGCAGTCCTTCGACTCCGTTATTTCCCAAGTCAATGGAAAGTCGCTCAAATCGTTGTCATCCCAAAACCTGGCAAAAATCCAGAAGACGTAACTTCCTATAGACCAATTAGCCTGTTACCAACCCTATCCAAGTTATTTGAAAAAGCACTACTCACAAGACTGTATCCAATAATTCTTGAGAAAAACTTGATTCCAAATCATCAATTTGGGTTCAGACATGAACACGCCACAATCGAACAAATCCACAGAGTTGTACAAGCTATAAATAACAGCCTTCAAAACAAGATGTATTGCTCAGCTGCATTCCTTGACATCAGTCAAGCTTTTGATAAAGTTTGGCACATTGGGTTACTTTTCAAGTTGAAACGTGACCTACCCCCCCAGTACTTCCAAATCCTTAAGTCATACCTCTGTAACCGACAATTCCAGATAAAATATCAGAACGCAGCCAGTAATCTCCACCCAGTGAAATCCGGAGTACCCCAAGGAAGTGTTATTGGGCCAATTCTATATCTTCTGTATACAGCTGATCTTCCTACCATGGATCAAACAACAATTGCTACATACGCAGACGATACAGCAATACTGGCATCACATCCTGACCCAAAATTAGCTTCGCAACTTTTACAAAAGAATCTGGATCTAATACAGCGTTGGTTAAAAACTTGGCGAATTAGAGCCAACGAAAATAAATCTATCCACATCACCTTTACCACCAGAAGAGACACATGCACCCCAGTATATCTAAACAACCGCCAGCTACCCCAAGCTGAGGACGTCAAATATCTAGGAATGCACCTAGACAGACGTCTGACTTGGCGTAAACACATTTGGACCAAACGAAAGCAGCTGGGTTTAAAGATAAAACAGCTGTATTGGCTCATCGGTAGAAAATCCATCCTCTCCACCGACAACAAATTGCTGCTGTATAAAGCAATAATCAAGCCAGTATGGACCTACGGCATCGAACTATGGGGGTCAGCAAGTACCTCCAACATCGAAATCATCGAAAGATTTCAATCAAAAATCCTTCGTATTCGTTGTTGTTTATATGCTCCATGGTTTGTTCCCAACTGGATAATTTCCAATGCTTCGTGCAAGAAATCTCCAAATGCCTTCGTGCAAGAGAAATCCCAGACTACATTCAAAGATTAAAGTGCCACAAAAATAAACTAGCCGTGAATCTTGTGCAGTGCGGTAGTGTTAAACGTTTAAAACGTCACAACCCTCTAGATTTACAGGACCGATTTAAATAAGTTCATCTTAGAATTAAGTATTTTCATAATATTATTTAATTAAGTCAACTGTAATTATAGTAACTATAGCAAATTAAGTAAATGTAAGTAAAGTACTGCCAATGGGCAGTTACTTTCACATGTCATATAGTCTTTAATCACTAAAATTTACTGAATATCTCTACAAAGATAGATTGTAAATACTAATGGGATCATAAAAAAAAAAAAAAAAAAAAACTTGCAAAAACATAGAAAAACGCTGTTTTGAACTATTCAAACTGACAAATTCGTGTTTCTTTCGTGCGAAACGGCGATTTATGATAAATGACGATAAAATTGGTGTTTTAAACTTGCAAAAACATAGAAAAACGCTGTTTTCAACTATTCAAACTGATAAATTCATGTTTCTTTCGTGCGAAACGGCGATTTATGAGAAATGACGATAAAATTGCTGTTTTATACTTGCAAAAACATAGAAAAACGCTGTTTTGAACTATTCAAACTGACAAATTCATGTTTCTTTCGTGCGAAACGGAGATTTATGAGAAATGACGATAAAATTGCTGTTTTAAACTTGCAAAAACATAGAAAAACGCTGTTTTGAACTACTCAAACTGACAAATTCATGTTTCTTTCGTGCGAAACGGCGATTTATGAGAAATGACGATAAAATTGCTGTTTTAAACTTGCAAAAACATAGAAAAACGCTGTTTTGAACTATTCAAACTGACAAATTCATGTTTTTTTCTTGTGAAACGGCGATTTATGAGAAATGACGATAAAATTGCTGTTTTAAACTTGCAAAAACATAGAAAAACGCTGTTTTCATCTATTCAAACTGATAAATTCATGTTTCTTACGTTCGAAACGGTGGATTTTTGTGAAATCACGATAAAATTGCTGTTTTAAACTTGCAAAAACATAGAAAAACGCTGTTTTCAACTATTCAAACTGATAAATTCATGTTTCTTTCGTGCGAAACGGCGATTTATGAGAAATGACGATAAAATTGCTGTTTTAAACTTGCAAAAACATAGAAAAACGCTGTTTTGAACTATTCAAACTGACAAATTCATGTTTTTTTCTTGTGAAACGGCGATTTATGAGAAATGACGATAAAATTGCGGATTCAAACTTTCAAAAACATAGAAAAACGCTGTTTTGAACTATTCAAACTGACAAATTCATGTTTCTTTCGTGCGAAACGGCGATTTATGAGAAATGACGATAAAATTGCTGTTTTAAACTTGCAAAAACTTAGAAAAACGCTGTTTTCAACTATTCAAACTGATAAATTCATGTTTCTTACGTTCGAAACGGTAGATTTTTGTGAAATCACGATAAAATTGCTGTTTTAAACTTGCAAAAACATAGAAAAACGCTGTTTTGAACTATTCAAACTGATAAATTCATGTTTCTTTCGTGCGAAACGGCGATTTATGAGAAATGACGATAAAATTGCTGTTTTAAACTTGCAAAAACATAGAAAAACGCTGTTTTGAACTATTCAAACTGACAAATTCGTGTTTCTTTCGTGCGAAACGGCGATTTATGATAAATGACGATAAAATTGGTGTTTTAAACTTGCAAAAACATAGAAAAACGCTGTTTTCAACTATTCAAACTGATAAATTCATGTTTCTTTCGTGCGAAACGGCGATTT
This sequence comes from Poecilus cupreus, assembly GCA_963942605.1. Classification (NCBI taxonomy): domain Eukaryota; kingdom Metazoa; phylum Arthropoda; class Insecta; order Coleoptera; family Carabidae; genus Poecilus; species Poecilus cupreus. Next base: position 1,877 of record CAWWDY010000088.1, on the reverse strand, counting down.
ATGAGAAATGACGATAAAATTGCTGTTTTATACTTGCAAAAACATAGAAAAACGCTGTTTTGAACTATTCAAACTGACAAATTCATGTTTTCTTTCGTGCGAAACGGCGATTTATGAGAAATGACGATAAAATTGCTGTTTTAAACTTGCAAAAACTTAGAAAAACGCTGTTTTCAACTATTCAAACTGATAAATTCATGTTTCTTACGATCGAAACGGTAGATTTTTGTGAAATCACGATAAAATTGCTGTTTTAAACTTGCAAAAACATAGAAAAACGCTGTTTTGAACTATTCAAACTGATAAATTCATGTTTCTTTCGTGCGAAACGGCGATTTATGAGAAATGACGATAAAATTGCTGTTTTAAACTTGCAAAAACATAGAAAAACGCTGTTTTCATCTATTCAAACTGATAAATTCATGTTTCTTACGTTCGAAATGGTGGATTTTTGTGAAATCACGATAAAATTGCTGTTTTAAACTTGCAAAAACATAGAAAAACGCTGTTTTTAACTATTCAAACTGATAAATTCATGTTTCTTTCGTGCGAAACGGCGATTTATGAGAAATGACGATAAAATTGCTGTTTTAAACTTGCAAAAACATAGAAAAACGCTGTTTTGAACTATTCAAACTGACAAATTCATGTTTTTTTTCTTGTGAAACGGCGATTTATGAGAAATGACGATAAAATTGCGGTTTCAAACTTGCAAAAACATAGAAAAACGCTGTTTTGAACTATTCAAACTGACAAATTCATGTTTCTTTCGTGCGAAACGGCGATTTATGAGAAATGACGATAAAATTGCTGTTTTAAACTTGCAAAAACTTAGAAAAACGCTGTTTTCAACTATTCAAACTGATAAATTCATGTTTCTTACGTTCGAAACGGTAGATTTTTGTGAAAATTGCTGTTTTAAACTTGCAAAAACATAGAAAAACGCTGTTTTGAACTATTCAAACTGACAAATTCATGTTTCTTTCGTGCGAAACGGCGATTTATGAGAAATGACGATAAAATTGCTGTTTTAAACTTGCAAAAACTTAGAAAAACGCTGTTTTCAACTATTTAAACTGATAAATTCATGTTTCTTTTGTGCGAAACGGCGATTTATGAGAAATGACGATAAAATTGCTGTTTTATACTTGCAAAAACATAGAAAAAACGCTGTTTTGAACTATTCAAACTGACAAATTCATGTTTCTTTCGTGCGAAACGGAGATTTATGAGAAATGACGATAAAATTGCTGTTTTAAACTTGCAAAAACATAGAAAAACGCTGTTTTCAACTATTCAAACTGATAAATTCATGTTTCTTTCGTGCGAAACGGCGATTTATGAGAAATGACGATAAAATTGCGGTTACAAACTTGCAAAAACATAGAAAAACGCTGTTTTGAACTATTCAAACTGACAAATTCATGTTTCTTTCGTGCGAAACGGCGATTTATGAGAAATGACGATAAAATTGCTGTTTTAAACTTGCAAAAACTTAGAAAAACGCTGTTTTCAACTATTCAAACTGATAAATTCATGTTTCTTACGTTCGAAACGGTAGATTTTTGTGAAATCACGATAAATTGCTGTTTTAAACTTGCAAAAACATAGAAAAACGCTGTTTTGAACTATTCAAAACTGATAAATTCATGTTTCTTTCGTGCGAAACGGCGATTTATGAGAAATGACGATAAAATTGCTGTTTTAAACTTGCAAAAACATAGAAAAACGCTGTTTTGAACTATTCAAACTGACAAATTCGTGTTTCTTTCGTGCGAAACGGTGGATTTTTGTGAAATCACGATAAAATTGCTATTTTAAACTTGCAAAAACATAGAAAAACGCTGTTTTCAACTATTCAAACTGATAAATTCATG